>JAPDSC010140467.1:136377-168897 GCA_026290005.1 Latrodectus geometricus
TATATATATATATATATATATATATATATATATATATATATATATAATGAGCAAAATATTTGATGGTATCAAATGACAGTGCAATTATTAATTTATCTTTTTACTTTGTTTTCTTTAAATTTAACTCCCATAAAAATCTAGGAACTTTCATCTTTTCATGATTAAATCACATTGAAGCTAGCTTATATTTGATGCTTAATCCTAAAACAGGAATGCCCTTTCTCCATCCTAGGGATAAAAAATTTTTCTGGTTGATTGATGATTGATAGTTAAGGTTTAAATTTAAAAATGTTTTTGGATAGCAATATTAAACAAAGTAAGATGAACATAGTATTTTCTATAATTCATGTCTCTCTAAATGGATGCATGGGGTTTTTCCACTTTTTTTTTTTTTTTTTTTTTTTTTTTTTTTTTTTTTGGTTATTTTTAAGTATTTCTAACTGTCTATGAAAAATCTTTTATTATTTTATTACCATGTGGTATTTTGTATAATGCATAATGTAGGAAATACTTTCCTACATTATGCATTTGAATATACATATTTCTTGGTGATAAATTAATTCTAAAGTATTTTTATTACAATTGACACGTGCATAGAGGTATATGTAATTTATCTTTTTATCCTACAAGTTATTGTTCGCATATTCACTGCTTGGATTTATAAAAATATTAAATACATTAGAATTTAATTTTTTATTGAGATCTAGTTTGATCCCATAAATACTTATGATGCTTTCTTTTAATAAATTTTTGGTTTCATATATTATTTTATCTTACAGCTTCAAGACCTTATATGCCTTATTTTACAAAAGAACATAGTCATGTTTAAAAAGGATTCTTTCCTTTCTGTACTTAGTAAGTACTTTTTTTATTTTAAACAAATCTTGGTTGAATATGTTCATTAATAGAAGACCAGGCTGTAATATTTTAAATTAATTTTTTTTTATGTCTTTTTCATGGATCATTTTTCTCAGATTAATTATTGAATATTCTGACCTTGTTAACCTTTTAAATTAAAATATATTGTACAAAAATAATATATTGAATTTTCTGACCTTCTAACTTTTGAATATATCTATTATCATTTAAAATATTCAATAATGTGAGTATGAAGGCTTAAGTCAGTGTAAAAATAATTCATTTAAGGAAAATATGTGTAAGACTGAAAAATAAGTTTTATTAGTGTTTTGATTATATTAGAATATCTATTAAATGATGTTTCACATTATATTTTAAGTTATTTTGAAAATCTAACTTTTAAAATATATCACATTGATTGTATTATTTAATGCCAAATATGAAATGTGTGTAATTTATCAATCAAATATCCTTCAATGATTAAGCTAATATTATGTAAAAGCAAGTAATTTTAAATTTTGAAAAGTAAATACTTTTAATTAAAAGAATATGTTAGTTTCTTATGTTGATCAACTTTCTCCATTTCATCCAAAAGGTTGTTTAAAAGTTGATCATTTTAAGTAATTACATCTTCCATATTAATATAATTATTAAAAGTATTTCATTTAAATAACTTAATCGCTTAAAATTTTGCATCACACTTTAAGATATTTTGAAAATCCAATCTTGAAAATATATCACATTGATTGTATTATTTAATGCTAACTGTGTAATGTGTTTAATTTATATGTTTTAGAGTGATTAAGCTAATATTATATAAATGTTTCCATGAAATTCTAATTGAAAAAATGGTAATATTTAAAGATAATTTTTAATTCATTCATAATATAAAACTATTTCATCTTATTATTTTATGAAATGATTTTAAGTCTCATTTCTGTGCTTCTAAATTACTCCAAGACCATTAATTTGTTAAAGTTATCTAGAAATAATTTGATATTTTTAATTAACCATTATATTATTAAATGTTTAAGGATCCTTATTATTAATCAAAGATAATTTTAAAGTCTAATGTAAAGTTTGTTTTTTATAATTATGGAAAATTTTTCACAATCATGTTAAAAAATGCAATGAAATATTTTTAGACTAAATTTCTAAATAAGAGACATAAATGTTTAAATTTTATTTCCTTGTGACAGTTATTTATGAAAATTATTGTTATTTTTTATCTTACAAAATGCAATTCCTTTCCTCCAATTGCTGTTTTCAGTTTATATTTTGTGAATGTAGAATTAAAAATTATGATTTAGTTAAATTTTATTTCCTAATGTATAATTTTCATAATTATAGTAGCAATCTTTTATTTGATTTTTCATTGCTAAAGCAAATAATTATGCTAGTTTTCCACTCTTTAAAGTTTTTGTTAATTAAATTAATAATGAATTAAAAATATTTGGCAATCATATGAAATAAATATTGTTGTAATTTTAATTTGCATAAAAAAATTGTTGGTTATTGTTTAACTTAGAATTTTTCTGTTTCATTTCATCACTAAAAGAGTAAGAATCTTATTCTTTGTGAAAATTGTATATTGGAGTACTGAATGTGTCAAGAGTATTTAATTAGTGAATATGTCAGAAAATTAAACTTTTCAACTTTATTAAAAATATTAGTAAATATTGCTAGCAATTTATAATTGAATGGTTTGTTTTTATATCCTTAAATTTTTGCTATTTTAATCATGGTGTGTAAGGATTTAATATATTTCTTTAAACAATTCTTGAATAAATTTCCTTGAAATTAAAATTGTTTAATGTTATCTTGGGAATTAAAAAAGAGTGCAAACTGCAGTAAATCACAAAATTAATGAATTAGTAATTATAATATTTTTCTTAATAATGAAGTTTAGTTAAATTGAAAGAGATTTTATATTCATTAGCTGTTCAGCTTTTTCATGATATTTCACTTTTAAATTAAAATTGTTAATCTTTCCTTTATTTATATATATGAATACACTTATATATTTTAATTTTAAAAATCAAAAATAAGCTTTGAAATAAATCCTTTTAAAATTTATCTTTAATTAAACATTTATTACATTGTGAAAGACAAGAGAATTGTACTAGTATACATTAACTAAAAATTAAGGAAATTATTTCACACTAGTTTTTTTATGTAATTCTTATTTCCTAATATATTTTTCTGCTGTCTCTAAAAATGCATGTTATATTTTTGTATTGTTTTTCTGACTTTGAATAACTTTTCTATTTCCCTAGAATAAAAATTTTTTATTGTAATAATATGTTTTTTCTAAGTTACTTAACTTCTATTATTTTCATCGAAGTATAATTAACATTTTTAATGGAAAATAAAGATGCTGTTTTTTCTTAGTATTATTATTATAAGTGGCCAAACATTGAAAGGCTGGTGTCAGTAATAAATTTTTAATGTTGGCTATTTCTTCTAAATAAGCCATCAATTTTTATTGCTATAATCAAATCCTGATACCAGACTTGCAATATTCTACTATAAAGGAATATCACACTTAATAAAGGCTTTCCTTTATTATGTATCTTTGACAGTTTGTCTGTACATAAAACAAGAATTTTGCAATGCTATTTTATCTGAGATATTATATTTTCAGGGTGCAAATGTTACATTTGCCCAATTGCCTTCAGCCAGTAATCTGCTTTACAGGCAAGTAGTTTTTGAGAACTTAGAATTACTTGCCCTATATATATATTTTTACAGTGGAATCTATATTAATATTTTCTGGCTGATCTTACATTCATCTTAAGATTATAAAACAAAATATGCTATGATCCTAAGTTTATTTTGAATAATTTTCGAATTTTTTGGTAATTATCATGAGTAGGAATTTATCTTAAAAGAATGATAATTTACCACAACCCCAACTCTAATTTTGTGCTCTATAAAATTTAAATAATTATTCTATATTAAATTATTTGATGGTGAACTTTAATTTATATATTTATCTTTTAATATGCGTAATGCTATTGATAAATGTTTATGAAAGAATCTTTATTGTCAGTTTCTTTCATAAATATATTCATGTCTTAAATTTAATATATATGCAGTGTAATTGTTAACAAAATCCTCTAAAAACCACTTAACAGCTGAAAAAAAGAAAAATTCAAAGTAAATATTTTTTAAAGTTTTGTTTTGAAACATAACTTTGACAGAATAACTCTGAAAATACAAAAGGATTATAAAATAATATATTTTTACTTACTTTAATAATACATTATACTTGTTTAGTACATTTTTTGCATTATATATAATATATATTTTGCATCTATTTCATTTAAATATTTTTAATTAATTAGTTATTTATAATATTGCAAATCATCATATTAGCAACAATATTGAGATTTGTTAAAAAATGAAATGTTTTAAAATGACTATTTCGCTAATACAGAATTGCATTTAAATTTTTTACGGACTTAGAGAAGTTAATTGTCATATTTTTACTTTAAATTTGAAAATTTATTTGATTTTAAAAATAGAAAATATTAGGAAAATTAATTTTTATATTTCTTCAAATACACACACTAAAAAATTTTATTGTTGATTTTTTAAATGGGTTTATGATTGGCTGATTGAATTTTGATAGTTAGCGAAATATTAGCTAAAATAAACACCCTGTAAAAGTTATATCAAAATTTAAATTATTACAAATTTATGGTGTAACTTAGTGCTCCCCAACATTTTTACTGTCATAGGCCAGTTAAAATTTGGTTATTTTTTACCTCTTCCCATTAAAAGAGGGGCAACATAGATTGTTTATATTTTAAAATATGAACAATCTATTATCTTTTTGTTTTAGTAATTTAAATTTAATTTTATTTAAATATGTCTTTAAAATAAAATACAATTATCACAAAATAATGAATGTAAATTAATTTATAACCATTTAAGTAACTAGAATGCTAAATTACTGAGAACTCTAAACTTGTTCTTTGTAATGAGACAGTTGTGTAAAATAAGTAATACCTTTAGTGTGTAGTTTATGTTCATTTTAACTTGTTATTTGATTTGTTTGCTGTCACTCCAGAAAATCTAATCTGTCCTTTAATGATCCTTGGATAGCTCAGTACCATTTGATCTATGAATCTGTATCAGTCCATAATCCAAAGGTTGGGATTCATTCGTGTAAATAATATAAATATACATCAACAAATATTTCTTTTTTATAATATCTATTCTTAAAATAAAATTCTTCACAATTATCAAATGGTACATTTGATAATTTTGAAGCTATAAAGTACTACACGACTGACTTGTTAATCTTTATTTTTGTTGTTATATAATTGCCTATATTGGAGCAGAAGAAGATAAGATAAAATGATTATTTGATTGACCAGGAAATCAATTTTTCAGGAAAGAAAAATAACCAAGTTGTATATTTTAACCATGATAAGGATCTTCAGTCAGATAGTTTGAAGAATCAAAATTATAGTTTGAGTTCATAGATAGTTTTACTTATAGACTTTTATGAGTCCAAATACTTCCTAAAATTTGCCTTGTGATGTACTTCTCAAGTTTTTTATCTAAAAAAATTTTATGAAAAAATGTGATAAAATTAGAAATAATTGTTTAATAAAATGATTTTTAAAAAAATTGAAAATGAAGTGAAATATGTAATAAATTCACTAAATGTTTTGGATTATTTTCATTGAATGATTAGAATTTAATAGAAATTATTGTTAAATTAATTATGAATGTAAAAATTTAATGAATTGCTTCTATGAAATAGAAAATTCATAGATATACTGAGCTTATTTGCTATGAACAAAGTAGTGTTTGGCCAAGAATTTTGATACAATTGGAATTCAAAACTGTTACTTGGTGTTTGTTCTTAATTTAGTACACGATGACTGCAATTAACAGCACAGCCATAATTTCTTTTTCAGTTTGATGCAATATTTATCAAAAATATTTAATCAGAGTTGTAATAGAGTAATTTATATTTAGACAAAAGTATCTGTTGGGATCACCATGACCTAGTGGTAGGACACTGCTCCTCAGAGTAAAAAGTCCTTGGTTTGATCCCAGCCACTATTGAACAGTGGGAGATAGTTGTGTTTTTTCATTTTGCATGCATGTTTGTCATGGTAGATGCTTCTAGTTTCCTGCTTTGTAGAATATGGTCTGCTATCTATAAAAAGCCCGCCCAGAAGGTTATTAAACAGTGAACATTAAAATGCCTTACAATAGCCTTAATCTGTTAAATAGTCCACATCATGGTATCTATTTGGATTTTGTCATGTTTATCCTTTATGGTGTTGTTTATACATCATAATGAGATATTTATTGCTAGACATAAGTTGCTGATGTAAGAATAATTGATCTTTTTATTCAGGATCCTTCTATGTCATCTAATGTAAGTTTTCTTTGTAGATAACCTCTTATTCTAAAGTAAAAATAATTTATTATATATGATCATCTAATAAAATTGAATCACTTTTTTTATATCTAATGTTTATTTATGTACTTTCGTTGATGAAGATTCTTTTAAGTTTTATTTACTCGACAGTTGTTTGATTAAATACAGTAAAAAGCACTTATAATTTTTTGCAAATTTACATTTATATTTGCTAAAATTATCATTTTATTTATATTTTTTAATTGTCTACAATGCATAGTAAATAATTTACTGCACTAAGTTCTTATTAATACATAAAACTAATCTTTATATAGATGTATTAACTAGAGGGTTGATCTTCTACTATCATATATGCAACTATATTTTTATTGAACTTACTTTAATAATAGATAATCTCTTCGTGACATTAAATAATACTTCGAAAACACACAATAAAAGTGCATGAGATACTGAAATTACAAGTAATGCTTTTTGATGTATTAAATTTGTTACAGGACATGAACAAATTTAATACATCAGAAATTAGAATCCTCTTCCACCCATGATATATTGGCTTATGTCTGGAGAAGAATTTTATTTTGTAGTGTTTTTCATGTTTAAATATTTTGAAATCGATGTGTTTTTTTGAACTTAAAGACACAGATTAAATCTAATTTTGATGATTCTATTTCATACAAATAATTAGCTATTGGGTTTATGCTAAAATTGTTTTAACAATATATAAATAATTTGTAGCATGCACTAAAGAAAAAATTGTAGAAAACATAAAAAAAATAACATAAAAATACATTAAATTATTATGTATCATAGAATATTTCTTTGTATTTTAATAGTAATCAAAATAAAATGTCAATTACTTTTGGAGGTGGATCCTTATTTTTTATTTTTTTTTTTTTAATTAAATATTTTTCTCTTTTAGATGCTAGTTTAGAATGGGAATCTTTTGAACAGTTCTGCCTATGGCAGCTAATTTCTGCACATAATATTCCTTTGGATTATGTTCTTCCTATACTTCCTAAATTAGAATTTAATGGTAATGAATTATTTCTATTAAAAACATTGCTTGAAATGATTTTTATTATTTATATTTTCTTGTTGTTTCTTATATAATTAACATTTGATAGATATGAAATTGCTTTTGTATTTGTAATATTTAATTTACTGCTTAATGATTTATTATTGTTCTTTTTGTGTGCTTTTCTATGACTATGTTTTTATAATATATTGATATGAAATGAAATTTTCCATTATTTTCATCAAAATTTATTGTATGAATAATTTAAATGGTACATAATATTTTAATAGTTCTTTGTCTTACTTTTTTTTCTACATTTTTTTCAGCTCATTCTGAAGCTTTAACGAGTATTTTACTATTACTTAAACAAGAAAAGTAAGTTTATTTGAGTTTATAATAATATATCTGTTATATAAATTAACTTCTAATCAAATTTTTTTTCAGAATTTTCTATAAATAAGATGTTTGTTATACATTTTACTTATTTTTTTAGACCTTCAGCTGAGCTATTAAAACACATTATGTGCCGAGAAGTGAAGTCAAATGATAGATTTGTTGTTTCTGTATTGAAATATTGGACACAAGAACACGAAGAAAAACTTGCAGAACTCATATCTTCACAAATATCAAAGTCTGGATCAGCATTGAAACGGAAAAGGTTAACTATTAACTTGCAAATTCTTTATAATCTTTTACTTTCCATTCTAAATAACTTACGAAAATATTGTCTAAACCTAATTAATCAACTCATGATTCAAGCAACTTTTAAATATCATTAAAAACATTGAACATATGCAGTATTCATAAAATACACTAAACATTATTCATTGTTTACATTTTATACAGTCACTATTTTTTAGTTTTCATGCTTCACTGATACCCTTGCCAATTTGGCAAATGAATGATTTGCTATTTGGCTTTCAGTTTAACAGCTTGTACTTTTGAATCCCTGATTTGTTTCTATGATTTGGAAGCCACTTTAAAGTTACACATCTTGATCCGATTAACCTTTATGTGTAAAAAAAATGCATATAAAGCAATTACTTATTCCTTCATTAAGCTCTAAGAACTAAGTTCTAAATAGTTCTTCATATCTATTTAGAGTCAAAGTTATACATTATGTGCAATTATATTTTTTGAGACTAAATTTCGTAACATTAAAGTCTGCTGTATTTACAATTTCAGGTTGTGTTTATATAACTAATTTTAGAAAATGTCTGTGTTATTGCTTCAAATACTTATTTGATTTTTATAAATATAAGTGAACAATGAAGTTTTGGACGGTTACAAATGTTTATTTTAGAATAATCTCTGCACTATTTGGGTTTGAAAGCTTACTCTTTATGTAGAATATGTAGGTAATATGATAGATATAGAATTCAGGTGAAATCCTTTCTGCCATCCATTTACATATATTCATACATAAAGCGTAAGATTTTGCAATATTTCTTTTAGTGAGTTTTAATTTGTTTTAATATTTTTTTTTAAAAAAAAAGAAAGAAAAAGAAAAGAAAAGAAATATTCAATGCAGACCTTTTAAATAGGGATGTCAGAATTTCATGATTGAATCAAGAAATAAAGCTGTTTGCATTGTTTTTAATTAAATCTATGTAGCATTTTTTATTATTAGACTAATACCTTTGAAATTACTTAAAATTTACTGAAAACTTAAAGACTGATGATAGCAAAAATATTTTCCCACATTAAAGACCAAAGTTCAAGATGAAATTGAAGGTGATTATTCATGTCAAATATAATAATTCAAACTTATTCATTGTACTTTGCATCATTCACAAATAGTTTTAGGTACTAAAAATGCTTGACCACATAAGTAGCTGTAATACTTAGATGAACTTATATTTTAATTATTACATATCACATACTCAGCACTTTCCCATTTTCAGATTTTAAAAAAAGAATGTATGAAAAAGTGATTTTAGCTGAATTTTGTTTTTCATAAGAAACAAATATTATTTTGAGAGTTTGGTGAGCTTGAAAATGACATCAAAACTTGTATCCTTACTATGCAACTTCAAATGAAGTTGATCTACTAATATTTGTACAGTAACATTCTTTTAATAGTCACTTTTATTATATTTCTGTTATTGGTTCTTAATTGATTACTTCAAAAACTATTTTGTTACATTTACTTATAATTTTACAATAGCATATTCAAAATAAATTATAATGAAGTGGATTAAAAGTGGTCGTATGTTGAAGAAATAGTTTTGGAATCCCCACTCAAGAATATTAATTATGATTATGTTGCAACAGTTTGTGTTCTAAATACATAACATCTTCTTTAGTTGTTGTATTCTGCATTTAAGTGCTTTTTATTATAATTTTTAATACATCATTCTTATAAAAATTTTAATGAAATAAAAATATTGTGGATTATACTTTCTTATATGTGTGGAAGTTATTCAATAAGTTTGCGTTGCCTTTAAATAAGAAAATAATTATATTGGTGTTCCTACAGCAAAAGCATTTTGAAAAAAGTATTTCGAGAAGTTGAGGATATGTACATGGCTAGAATAATATTTTTTAATTATAATATTACATACATTAATTTTTGTCCCTTTGGTTAATTTGTGGCTGTAATCAATTTGAATCCCAGGAAAAATTGTTGGTGTTGATCAATATTTTATATTTTCCACAATTGTTTCTAAAATTATCATCTTTGATTAAAATGTTTATATTAAATTTAAAACCATATTTGATTTATATTATATGTTAAAAATATTTCATTTTCTTATAATTTAGAGCACCTAGCAGTAAATCAATATCTCCATCTGTTGACCAAACCCTTGCACATTTAGATCAGCTGCGGCAGAACTGTAAACAAAATTCCTGTAAGTATTAATTATATCTATTATCAAAGTCTGAACCATTAATGGTGAAAATTTTTATTTACTGAAGTCGATTAATGACTCTAACTCATTTCCTATTTTAAGTTATTTTCAAGTTTATTTTATTTAAGAATTTTTTCTGTATCTTTTTAATGAAAACTCAAATGACTTTTAATGAGTTGTAAAAATAATGCTTAGAATCTACAACTATTTGTTCTAGCAGAAATAGTATTTTGAAAATTAAACTCTTTACTATGAATTAATTTGTATGAAATAAAATTAAGAGTTTACTTAAATTGTTTTAAAATTACATTTCTACAAATTCAGAACTTTTTAAATTATAATTGAAGGTGAAATGTTTTTTAAAATAATCATCACTAAAATGAAATTCTGAAATAGTTATTATAAGTAATATGATTTGTTAATGAAGTTTAAAAAGAACTATAAATCAAGTATTTAGTATTTTAAAAAATTTTAATCAAAAAATTTCCATCTTTTGTAAGCAGCTTGAATTCATATTTTAATTAATTCCTATTAGGATTAGTATTTGAGAATAGTATTTTTGAAGAATGAAAATATATTGTTGTAAATGAGTACCAAAATATTTTTGAAAAGAGTCGAGATAGAAGTTATAGTTTTTTATGATTTACAGAAATAATAGAGTAGCAGAATTTTTTATTATTTTATACTATAAATAATAAAAATTTCCTCTACTTTATAGATAAAATATTTTTCTATTTAACGTTATTTTATATGACCATTGTAATTAAAGATTAACAGTAAAAAATTTTTTGAAAATGTTTTGCAATGAAATTAAAAAGTTTGATATTTTAGTCATATTTTACATTTTCCTTTAAAGTTTTTTTTATGTTTTTTTAATGTTTTTCCCATTTAAGTTATTATGTAAAAAGAAATTTAAAGCTCAATTTTTTTTTGCATAAAAATATTGTTTATAGTTATGTTCTATTTTACACTAATTGATTTTTTTTTTTTTTTTTTTTTTTTTTGTAAATTTCTATTTTATTTAGAACTGTACTATTCTCAAAGAAACAACTTTTTTTTATTAACTCCTGTTTTGAGTTCACACTGGCTATTTCCTTGTTTCATAATGTTCTAAAACCAAACTTATATCATGCAAAAAGGGGAAAAAAAGTGGAAATAAAATGGAAATGTTTATTTAAAAATTATATTGAAAATAATGTTTTTAACTTATTTTTATTCATTTTATTTCTTTGTGTAGTAAAAATTTATAAGAAAAAAATTTTTTCTCTTTTTCATAAGTAATAAAAAAAAAAACTTTTTATATTCTAGTTTTTAATTTAGAAACTGTGCAATCAGCACTTATGCAAGTTCAGGCCTCATGTTCAGATGCCCAAAAAACAAAGTAAGATATTAAGATTCTTATAATATTTGATATTCTGTATTTGACTTAACTTACATTTCATACAATACATATTTTAAAGAAATTGTTTGCTATTAATGTAACTAAATAATATTAGTGGTTGTAATTTAGTTTGACAAATAGTGAATGTTTGTGGTAAAAAATAAATTTTATGTGAGATTACTAAGTTATAACTTTCAGTTATAATTTATTTATTTTACGTAAATTTATTTTTTCTCATTTGAACAAATAAAGTATTTTTGGTAAGAATGAAAAGGAATTATTGTTTATTATATGTTTAAGGTTATAATTTATTTTTAATATATTTTCTATTATTGATGTAATGCTGATTTCTAAAAATAGATATTAAATTAGAATTATTTTAATAGGCAGGAATATATTTTTTTAAATTTTTGAACAATACGGAAATGGAAAAAAAAATGTAAAGCTTTATTATTAGCAATAATGTGCATATTGCTGTATGATTTTGAAATAATAATGGGAATTAAGTCAAAAGGAAAGCTTTCTTTTTCCTAAATTATCTATCTGAATTACCATATAAATTATATGACACTTCAAAATTTCAAGGTTACTTTTTCAGTTTTATCTCAATTATACATTCTTAAACTGTATATGGTTTATTTAGATGAATAACATATTAATAAGAGTTGTATTATGTAAGTGAAATCAATCTTTGAATTACAGAATAATTATCAAATCATGTTTCTTGTTATTTACATACTACATATCCTGTGTCTCCAGTTTATTTGAAAGCTAATCATTTTTCAATAAAATTGATATAGAACTATTTTGAAATGATGTATGATACATCAGTATTCTATAGTCAATCGGCAAACCTTGAGCATGAACATTTGTTTAATCCACTCAGTCGTTCTCATGTTCTTTGTTAAAATTTATTATAATTCATGAAGTAACTTTTTTTTTGGACTTGAATTTATGTACCAGATTATAATTTTTTCTGAACTATTTAAATGTTCCTTGTACATAAAGTAATTAAAAGTTTTATGATAAAAATTAAGTATCGACTTTCTCTTTCCAAAACTCCCAATCTTCGTTAAATATATTCTCTCTAGTTCAGTGTATCATAATAAATTTTGTCTTTTTTTCAGTAAATAGCAATCTTATTAATATTACCATATTTTCCTGTATTTAAGCCACCACATAGGTTTTGAAAGAAATACTATTTGTTTCTTAAAATAAATAACAGCTGGCTCCACAACTCAGATGTCTTATTCCAGCACAAGAATGAATTAATTTCCTCAGAAAGATACTACAGTTGCAATTGGCTATTCACATTTTGTCTTGACATGAGCTATTTCCATTCTGAAAATATTCAAATTCGTATATCCTCATGTGGAAGCAAAAACGTTTAAATCACATAGCAGATTTTATATCTGATAAAAGCTATATAGAAAGCAAATAAATTTGTGACAAAAATATTAATTGAAAGTAACAAATAAAGGATGCCTTGTACAAAAAAAAAAGAAAAAAAGTTTCCAATGCACAATTTAAGAACAATCCAGTTCTTTAATTTAATTTTTAGCAAAACAAATATGTTTTATTTTTAAAATGTCTTACTTTGTTTTAAAAGTTTTTAAAAATTTAAACTTGTTAAATTTTATTAAAATCACCTCAGAACTATCACTGTCTCAGTATATCCTATTTTGTAATTATGGGGATCCAAACAACTTTTTCATAATAAATATTTGTTTCTGTATAATTTATTATATTTCTTACTCAAACTGTAATTTTTATTGTATGTGACACCCATATATAAGCATATATTTTTTCAACTATTTGCTGAAAAAAATTGCCTTAAATTATGTGATACATCCTCCGCCCACTTTCACTTGGATAAAATGGTGTTCATTATATATAGTATAATATGTTATGAATAAAAGAATTACTATGCTTTCCTTTTGTAATCTGCTGCAATTTTTTGCCAAATAGTCAAAAATATATACTACTGATAATGTGATATCACATAAGTTAAAAAATACACAGTATAATTAAATATATAATAAACAGTTATTAGGAAAAATTTCTGATTGAATTCAGTTTCCCTTCTTAAAGTACAATAAACTGGAATGAAGGCACCCGATCGATCAAAAGCGATAATTCCAAAAAGATTCCAATAAAATTTATAGTTTTTAATATTACAAAACTTGGTTAGGCATATTTTAAAATCAAATATATTTGTTTTGTTAGCAATTAAATGGAAAAAAATGGATTGTTTTCAAACTGTGCATTGAATAAATGTTTTCTTTTCTACTGTGTGCACTATTTTTCATCTTACATTAACACATTTGTTGCCATTTTTTTATTTGCTTTTCCTGTAGCTTTTAATTTAAAACATGCTGTGTAACTTATGCACTTTCGCTTCCACTTGACAATATACAAACTTAATTATTTTTAAAACAAAACAACTCAGATCAAGACAAAATTTGAAATCACAATAGGTTATGGCAACTGTAATATTTTTTGAGGAACCTAATTTATTCTTGAACATAATTGGACCAAACTGATTATTGTTAAAATAAGTCTGCCGAGTTATGGTGCCATCATGTATTTATTTATAAGTAATAAACAGCATTTCTTTCAAAATTTTATTATAAGTTGTTCTAATGGGGAACGTTTTTACCAGATTATCTACGACAGTGCATAACATATACTTTTAACAAATATGTTATTTTTAAGAAATATCTTAAGTCACCAGATATTTAGTGATGAAAGTGAAAAAGAGGATTTGTTATTTGTAATTAATGGATAGTTAATGTTAAACGTTTTTATCGAAATAACTTTTTATAAATGTTTGCAAAAACTAAAAAAAAATAAGAGAAAAGCTATTGAAAAGTTGATTGTTGCATAATTGTTGATAAAATTCTCTTAATTATATACTCAAAGTATTTTTAGACATAAAATACAATTATTCTCAGTTTATACAATTTATAGACCTAAAAGATTTATTCTAATAATTTATGTATCCATTATTATATCATGATAATATTAACTGCGTTTGTTGGATAGGTAAAAATTTAACTATAAAATGAAATATATAAACTTTATTTTATTTCTCAATGAAATGAATCTAACCTGATGCTAGTATTATGTTATAAATTTAGAAGTTATACAAATTGGAGCAATTGTGCAGTAAAAGAGTTATATACAAATTGGTTTCTATGAAAATTTTAATGAGCTTAAATAAAAAATCTTTAAATAAACATACTAAATAAAACAATTGTTAAAATACTAAGTTTTGTTCATCAAATCAGTTACATTATTCAATCAGATTTCACAAATTGTAATTTCAAAGGAGTACATAAAAGGAGTACATTCAAAGGAGTACATCAATAAAATTATATTTTTTTTAAAAGTGGTATAGATTAATTTATTAAAACTTAACTGTGCTGTATACTATTTACTGCATAATCAATATTTTTATTGTTTTACAGATCAAGAATGTCTATTCTTTTTAATTATTTATTTATTTAGAATAATCAACTCTTGATTTATCATACCATGTTCCTGAATCACCAGTATTATTAATCTATAAAATTTAAACAATAAAATTTTAAATTAAATTCTCTTTAATAATTATGAATAAAGTGTATGATAGATTTCATGGAATTTTCTATGTAGAATATTATATGTATCATTATTTTAATATATTTAGTATTAATGTGAAATTTATTATTGGCTCAAAGGAAATATCATTTTCCATTTAGGTTTAGTGACTTATTTGCCTTAGTTGAAGAAATGGATGATATGAAATCATCAAAACCTGTAAGAGCGGGCGGGAGAGGGAAAGTTTCTGGACCAAAGAACATGAAATCCAAAGCACCTGTGATGGATTCAGATACAGAAACTGATAGTACTGAGGTGAGTATTCTATTGAAGTGAGATGTTGAAAAAAGATTCTTAATCATCTGTTAATAAGTTTAGTATATATTTTAATGTAATTAGTAAAATATTTTGGCAAAAAAAATTTCAAAGATACCTAGTTATTGATTGTAAGTATAAATATCACATACTCAGTGACTACTGTATCTGTTGACAAAGTATATTATTATTAAATCTACCAGAAAGTTCTGCCCTTCTGAAATTTACAATAAAACTTATTTTTAACCTTGAATAAACATTATTGTGCAAGAAATTTGTGCCATCGTTATTTAGCCAAGTTGGCAACTGAATAATTAATGCTCTTGCCTTCTTTTCAACAGTTTGTAAGTTCAAATTCCACTTTGGGATCGGTTGTGTGTAGTGGTTCAAAATATATTTTATAGTGTAGGTCCCAATCTATTAGTTCTCATGTGCATAAAACTCTACTGTTGAGCGACTAACAACTAATTCATCATCATTATCAGTAGTATGATGGCAATTTGTATATTCCATTTTAAAAAAAAAATCCCTTATACTTGGTGGCAAAAATGAAGTTTATTTTTGCCTGGTGGCAACAAACAAATTTAATTTGGGAGTAATCTCATTTAGTTTTAACTTTAGTTTAGACATGGAGAGGGCAGGTTATGCTTACAATATGCCCTTTTCCTTATGTTTTAATTATTTTTCATTTCCAGTAATAAATAAATCCAAGAAAACTTCTAATTTGCTCTTTGTATTCTTAGATGTGCATATGATGACTCGATCATTCAAATTATTTTCTCTTAACTTTATGGCATCCATCTTGAATATTTCCACAATAATCCTAATTTCCGAATAATGTTCAAAATACGTTGTTGAGCTGAATCAAGCTTTTACCTAATATCTAATGTTGAAAAGGAATTATGCTCTAACACAACCTTGATGGTATCATCATCAACTAAAGATAATCGTCCAGAGTTATCAGCTTATCAGAAAGGTCAAAGTAACCCTGTTGAAATCTCAAACCAACTTTTGCATAGAATATCAGAAACTACTTTCTTTAAATTTCTACAGTTTTGTTGCATTCATTCTATGCTAAAATTCATACAAAATACAAAGTATTGGTTATTTTTTAATGTAAATGATCTTTGTCAGTTAAACAACCATGTCTCAGTATAACTAGGAGGAATTGTTTTCCTTTCAGTCTATTTGCTTATTCAGTATATATATATTCCAGGGTAAAAAAGAAATACCTGAACTTACACTAAATGAATATGTATACTTGTTGAAAATTATTCTATCAAGAATGAATAGAACTTTCTGATAGACCTAATAATTTAAAATATGCAGTTTCTTTATTGTTACAATCGTAAATTTAATTTTCATTTAAATAACAGGTGTGCTTTGATTAAATTTCTTTATTTATAAAATTGTTTTGAATATTTTGATGCTGGTTAGTTATCTTGACATTCAGATGACAATGTGAATTTAAATTAAAATATTAATATATTATATCTATATCAATCAGTCGTGTGTCACTCATTATCAGTAAATATCTTCAAGTAGGAATTGTTTATAAAACACATATTAACCCAAAAAAAATTAATATTGGAATATTAAAATAATTATTTTAAAAGAAGTGAGTAATAATTGTAAGGCGGTAAAATAGTTATTTTCCATAAAATTTCATATTTTCCATTCTAATTGCTCAGATTATTGGCCCTTTTATGATACATTATCTTATAATCAAAAGATAATTTGATCAGGATATTCATGATCTGGAATTATTCTATCAAAATCTTCAACAATGATATAAAATATTTTCATTTATGGTAATTTCTTAAGTAAACTTGTGTGTTTTCCTAATAATCTGAAATTTTGTTTATAATTAGTTATTTGAATTCATTTTCTTGATTAATGATAGATATTTATTTTTCGGATTCTCTTTCATTTAGGATGAAGAAACAATAAAACCAAAAGCCCGAAAGAAAAAACGAACATTATTAGGTTTTGATAGTGATTAACAAATTATTGTATATTACGAACTTTTTAAAAAAAAAACTTCAATCAAGTTGCAAGTGCATTTGTTTCCAAGAGCTATGTATTAGAGCAAGAAAAGTGTATAGAAACAAGCAGTTTTGTGGGATCATGCGCTGCTTTCACCCTGAAGTCATTCATTTCATCTTCATCAGAGACAATATATTGTTATTGTAAATATTTGTATATCAATCGCATGAGGCCAAAAATGTGCTCTATTGTTTTTAAATAAACTTTTACAGATTATTTATTAATACAAAAAGAATGGGTGATATTTGTTGTCCTAGTATGTATAAATACTCTGGTGACTTTTTGTAAATATAACTGTATTTCAAGCAGAAGGTGACTTTACAAGAAAAATTTATGTATATTATAGTAGTTTAGTGTGTCACTAATTTTATGATGAAAAATTTTGGAGTAAACACTAAATATTTTTTATTAACTTCAAATTTTTAATTAGTAAAATTTTACTACATATGTTAACAGTACTAATATGAATTTCACAACATATTTCAAAGTCAAAAAAAATTATGTATTATTTTTCTTAAATGATTAATTCCATTGCACAACATTGATCTTTAAAAAAGCTCAATTTCTGTCTAAAATTTTAAACCATGAAAACTAAATTTACTGTGTTAAAAGACACAGTATTACATTGGTAATGAATCTTGTAAATATAATTGAAACTATTTCAAACATAATTGGTAGAATTTAAAGTATTATAATTTGTAGGTATTATTTTAAATCTTACTGAAGTTTTTTTTTTTTTATTAAATTTATTTGCAATTATATCTACTATATGTGTTAATATTACATCAGTGTAGTTAATTTAGAACTTTTTTATAAATATTTTGTCATAAATTATAAAAATGGCAATCACATATTGTAAGTCAACAATACTTGTTATTATATATGGATTCCCTTAACTTAAAAATTTTAGATTTTTTACAATTTTTTTAAAGAAATTATTAGCTAAAATTATCAAAATATTTTTTAAAGAAATTAAGCTAAAATTATCATATGGAAAAGTCCTCAAAATTATATTTAGAATTTTCACAGAAGTTTAAAAGTAATATTCAATGTGTGTATGTATAGCTTGTTTTTATTTTTACCATAAAGAAAATTATTTGGATTTTTATTTTAATCGATTAAATGCTAGCATTCAAGAAAACATATTAATTTTATTTTCAATTGTGATCACTTTATGTTGGGGACAAAATCATTTTTTCGCTGTAAAATTATTTTAAAATATATTAAGAAATTTGACAGCATAATAGAAAAGATAATGAATATTATTTTTATATAATCAGACTTTTGCAAAATCTTTTAAATAGAATTAGTGTGCCAATGTACTGCTGATGTATATGGCAATTTTTGTTCCAATATTATATTTTTAATCGTTATTTTCTATAATTATTTATGAGACCAAATTTAAAAATTAGACTTGGAGAATTGGTGTAAGTATAATTATACATACTTGTAAAATTTGTAAAAATGAGTATATTATAGTATTTATAAAAGGAGAATATTATATAAACTTAGATTCCCTTACACTCATTTAAAAACGAATATCAAATTCATTTATTGCAAACTAGGATAGAGTTACTTACACATATTAGTTAATTTGAAAACCCAGCATTGTCTTTTAATTGATTTTGCATATTATTTAATTTTAGAATGGCATTAATAGAATCCTATTAATTCCACTCTAAAAGTTCTGTCACAAATTAAAAGTAATTTTTAAATGTGTGGTTTTTAATTATTGGAGTTTTCTTATGTGGAACTGCGAAATTTATAAACTAATATGGTATATTTTTTACTAGCTTTTCTTTATAAATATTAAAAATACTTTATAATAACAAGGTTTTAATTCCAGAGGGAAAAAAAATTAATGTTCAGGGTAAATGTATTCTTCTACACTAATTATTTTCCCACTCTTTTTTACAGTGAGGAAAATTTTACCATATGCGTACAATGTATTTCAATTTCTTTCTTTCATGATAATAATTAGATTCAGATGTGAAATTAATTGTTATTGCATTCTTTCAATTTTTCTATTATTTATTTAATATCTTTTATCATTACTTACTATTGAGCTTCCAACTAACCTTTGGTAAATAAATCTCTTTATGTATTAAATGGTTTTAACACAAAATCTAAAAACTTGCAAAATTTATAGCCAAAAATCCCAATACTAGTTTAGTTACCTGAAAGCATACATAAAAATATGCATGAAATTGAAGATTTGATTTTCTTTTTCCAGAAACACCTTTGGATCCCTAATTTTTTACCACAAAATTACTTTTTTCAATCAACGCTGCTATGCTTGTGAAGAAAATGGCATATTATTTGCCTAAAAATTAATATCACTGTTGATTTAATGGAGTTGATATTCAGTCAGGAAATAGAAATCAAAATATAAATTTCTGATGTATATAGATGCCAAGGAGCGAGAGAAAAAGATTTCTATTGAATTGGAAGTTTCAAAATTATGTTTAAATTTTTGGCATAGCCTTTGCTTAATTTAAGGAACTTTTCAATTTGAAGATTTGAAAAGTTGCCTGTGTCATGGAAAAATCGCATTTTGATTTCCCTAAATATCCTTAACCCCATCTCGCTGAAATAATCAATTCTAGCTATAAGTTTTCCATGAGTATCATTTCACTGTATTTGACTAAAGAACATGAATCATAATTTTCCAATTTACTTTTAAAAATAACAGTTTACTTAGCTTCTCGAATTAAATTTTGATCAATATTAAAACGTTAATGTTTGCTTTAACCATAAATAAAACCTTCTAATGATTTGCTTAATTTTACTTCTTCACTTACACTTTCATAAAAAGAATATTTTTATAAACATTTATCTGTATTTTCTATTAGTTTCCCATAAGCCGACTAAGTCCTTTAGATTTAAAAAAATTAAAACTTAATAGTTATTTCTAAATATTTTTCTGAAATACAACTGCATAGGATTTCTCTTAGGAAAGGAATGCAATTTATTTCTAGCAGTTTAAGTTATCAATTCCACCTTTTTTATCGTATTAGAATAAAAGTTTTAACGCCTGATTTTCAGATATTAGGGTACTCAAATTGTCACTCTTATAATCAAAGTTGTGGGTAGTCAAATTAACTTAAGTAACAATTGCATTTGATTAGACTTCTTAAAATCCTTCACTTATGCTGATAGTTCAATTCTCAAATATTTTCAATTCATTCACTTATGTTCCTTAATAAATAATTCATTCACGCTTTCACCTAATGAACAAAACAAAATTTGATTTGTAATTTAGAAAATTTCTTTTATAAATACTTTACTCAACTGAAGAAGAACTAATTCCAACGCTTTGAGTTAGTTGATACTTTAACAAAGTTAATTTTGTCATTGTCTAGTGTAGTCTAACATCCAAAGACCGTTCAAAAGCATTTTAATACCTACCGATAATTAATAATTCTCTATTAGCTGCCATATCATAGTTTTTCAATTTCTGAATTTAATTTTTATCAATTTTAAAATCCTTGTTCTAGAATCCACACAGGTGTTCGAAAGCTAATAGAATAAAATCAGCCTATTTATATCTGAAAGAAAAGTATTGCACATTTGAAATTTCGAAACTCAATATGAAATCAAATCAAATAATAAAAATTTCTAACAGGAATTGATTTTTAACAAATGTGCTATAAAATTCAACCACAATTGTTCACAGTATTTCTTAAACGTTATTATAATTTTAATACTAAAACGGCTCTAGGTTCATCACATCTTGAATTTGCTATACTGACGCTAATAAATTACTGAAAACTGGAAATACCTAAAAATTTCTTTCTTATAGTTTTTTCTTATACTTCATATCAATAAATTCAAAATCCTTCAGTTTCGCATCAATCGTCAGTATAATTTGTAATTAATATATATTGTGTAGAATAAACGTGGCAAATCTTTTAAAATTGCGTGAATAAAGATTTTCGAAAAATGTTTTAGTTTTTATCAAGTTATTTATTAGGAAAAAAATTTTTTTAGCCAATCTGAAATTTTAATTCGTTTTATAAACAATAGCATATAAAAATTTCAACAAATTTTGTTGCATTTTACATTGTTTTGATATCGTATAAATCATCCAGGTTTCCTGAAAAAATATATTTTTGAAAATAAAAAATAAACCAGTTTTTTTCGTCTATACCTTTACACTGCATATTTTTTTAAACATTTTTTCCTATTTGATAAAATAAAAAAAGCTTGTTTACTACAAAATAGTGGAATTCAAGGATTTTTGAAACAATAAAATCGAAATAAGTTAGCAAAGAAATAATGCATTTCTTATGTCAATAATAAAATTTAAAAAATATTGATTTCAAATGTAATTGGATTATGTTATCAATTTTAAAATCCATTTCAAATGTAATTGCATTATGAACTTGTGTTTTAATGAATATTCATTCTGGCTCATTTTCAGCATTGATTTGAGCACTAAATTAAATAAATTTTTTTCATAATGTAATAAGAAATTTTGAAACATTTAATCTTTAATTATGCTTATAACATTTTCTTTAGAAATCAATAAGTCGAGCAGGTAGGCCAATGGTTAACGCTCGCTCTTGCTTTCGGTTCAACAGTTCATAGATACCAACTTGGGCTAAGATGTTGGTAGTGATTCGGAATCTTATTTAAATCATACGTCTCTGTCTAGTTAGTCTTCGTGTGCAAAAAACGCTTGTTGAGCGAGAAACCTAATCAATTAAAAACCAATGAAAGAAAATACGGCTTTTTTACAAAGTTATGGTAAAAGAAATAATAAAGTAATTACAGAAAGAATTTTTTGTAATTCTATTGAAATTTTGGTGTGTAGAATAAAATGGCTTAAATTCGAAACGCATAAAAATGTTTTAAATATTAAATTTACGACAAAAAACGGTAAATATATAAACGATTGACTCAGAATTTTTGTTTTACAGTTGAACCATTTGCACTTTGAAAGAATTTAAGATATTTTATTTAAATTAGATATCTGGAAACGCACGATTATATGTTAGATTTGTATAAAAATTACCCACAATTATTATGAAATATAATAATTGTGAGTAAACTTGTTTCAAATTAATCTCCTACCATATTTTCTGTTTCCAAGAGGACTTAAAATATGTTTGAAATAGTTATATAATTTTGGAGGAAGAAAAAAAAAACGTGAAGCATTTAATAAAATGCATGGTAATTTTTTTAGAAATTTTCTTAAATAATATCAAGAAAAAGGCATATTCTTTGCTTAACAACTACAGAAATGATTAGAAGATGCAAATTAATAAATAAGTATATATGTATGTAAATTCACTTAATGATAATGACCTTAAAAGATGAAAATTGTTGTAGTGTGCAAGTTGAGTTGAAGTTAGCCATTATGAGCTATTTTGAATGCGATTGAATTCTCATTTATAAACCATTTGATGTGATTTAAGACCATCTATAAAATTATACATTTTATTATAATTCTAATAACTATAATTTTTTTGTTTTTTTTTTTGTTTTACCTTACATATATATTTGCGACATGCACTGTCTTAAAATGCAATTAAAAATTATCAACAAGTAAAAATTCAAGAATTCCTTCAGTTTGCATTGATTTAACTTCAGTTGACTTCATGCCTCTTAGACATGCATTGTCTAAAAATCAATTAAAAATTAATAGTAAAAATGGAAGTGAAAATTCAGTTATTGATTTAAGAATCTCGGTTTGCATTGACTTAACTTCAGTTGGTTTCAAGACCACATTGACTTCAAGATATTAGACATGCATTGTCTAAAATCCAAATAATAATTAGCAGTAAATAGAAATGGAAGTGAAAATTTAGTCATGGATTGAGGAATCTCTTTTTACGTTGACTTAACTTCAGTTGGCTTCAAAACTACATTGATTTCAAGAGTATCAGGCATGCACTGTCTTAATATGCAATTAAAAATTAGCAGTAAATAAAATAAAAACGAAGGATTTGGAAATAGAAAAATTCAGTCATCGATTCAAAAATCTTCCACTTTCGTGAAATTTGATGTAAGCAGAATTTTTTTAACTATACATATATTACAATCATTAGAACAAAATTATCTTTTAAGTAGTTTATACTGTGTAAGATTTCATTTTAATGGAAACGTGTAAAAAATAAGAATTAATTTCGAATTCGGCTTACATAATTCTTTAATTGTATAATTTAAGGTGAATTATGAGATAATTAAACAAGAATAACTTTAAAGTTTGTCAAACATTTTTGAAATTTACATAGAATTGTATAATTTTTATCAAATCAATTATAATACCTCAGCGCAGTACCAATGAATAAATTAAAACCTGCTTTATAATTAAAAATAGTTTTTTAAAGATATAATTGATTTAGGATTTTTTTTTTTTTTTTAAAAAAAAGAGAAATTTTAAAATTTCAGCTCTACAAAAATAAATAAGAATTATCTCGTTGAAAACTGCTTTTATTTAAAAAGATATATTTATAAAGAATCAATTTTTACAAACTAAAAAAATTTGCATTAAAATAAATTAACTATTTAAAAAAGTAATTCAATGATGTAACCTGTTTGTTATTTATTTTTGTCATTGTGTAAGCGTAAAGTGAATAATTTGGGTACAAATTTGTCTGAAAACATCTTTGGGTTTGGAATCGATTAAACTTGTTGATGCACAGCTAAGCCCATGATTTTTTAAGGGAAAAAAATCGAATTACACTCATTAGATATTAAGATAAAAGAATTGTGGATCACTTGTCTCATTCTTCAAAGAGATGAAATGGTATCAATCATATAGTAATAGATCAAAAGAAATTGATGACCGATTAGAGTACACGTAATCAACAATTGACGCGAAAGGGTATGAGTACGCTTTCAATTTCCCACTATTCATAAAATGAAAACATGAGATAATGTCAAATATTTAAATAATCACATATATGTGTAAAAATTCTCGATATAAAGTTATAAAATCATTAATTTGCATTTGTGTATCATATAATTATAAAAAAAATAACACATTTTTTTTAAAAAGTTTATTCACTCGGTATAAAAATTGTTCGACATATTTAAACATATCATAAAATGGCAAAGTTAGTAGCTTTTATGGGTTATGTTTACACACTTAGAGAAATATAAATGCATATTTTGAAAACGAAGCATGGCAAAAATGTTTGATAGTACAATCAAATTATAAGGAAAATTTCGCTAAGATTAAAACACACGCTTTGATTTGATTAATAGATAAAACAAAACAGTATAGGTACTCGAAGTGATTGTCTTTGATTTTGTCTTAGTTGCACAAATTAATTTTCAATTTTTAATCAATATAAGTTACTTTCTACACTATCTTGGTTAATTTAGAAACTTTGTCAGTTTTAAAAACAAAAACACATAATTAGATTATCTCACTTATCACTTCAGATATCGAAGTTCGGGAGACTTTATAACTGAAGATAACAAAAACAATTTATAAAGTCCTTACTTATCCTCACTGAGATTAAACACATAGCATGCTTACAACTGAGTTACCATTGTTTTATGTCTAATAATAAAATATCTACATGATTATGGTATTTTTAACTTATTTATTTATTTATTTTAAAGGTTGAAATATACTATTTTTATGAATGAATAATTTGAGTATCTTTTGAAGGAGTAATATCGATACCAAAAGATATTAATGAAGTTGGGATTAAAGAATAACATTATATTAATAATGCATATTGTTAATATAAAGTGGGGTAAAATATAAACTAAAAATAGTTTGAAGGATATTTTTATTGGAATTAAAAAAAAGAAAGTTTGATAAATTATTTAATTCTCTAAACATATTATTTCTCAAAAGATATCATGTTTTAGCTTATTTAGTTATTTATAATGGTTTAATTTTTTTAATGGACTTAAAAAGTGTGTTAATAATAGTAAAATAAGTTTCATTATAGACATTTTTTAAGATATGAAATAAAAAAGTAACAGTTAAATATTATTTTTTTCACGAGAGATGATATTTTTAGAATAAAACGTTAAATTTTCCAACCAAAATGCTGAACTGTAAGTGTTTGATTAATTGTTCGAATATTTTAGGTAACTCAGTTGCTTTTCTGATCTTTAACATGACTAATTTCTTTCATACTGTTTTCCTTACTATTTCTTTGTTCTAAAACTAAATTTTTGTTAATAAACTAAATTTCTGTAAAGCACATTGAAACAATTTGTCTAAATTAAAGTCATAGTAAAATATTCAAAGCATAACTTGTTGTAAATGCAAATTACAACAGTTAGCTTTCAAAATAAACTTTGGTAATAAATGCTTTCTTAACTTCACAAATTAAAATTTCACGGTTTGAGTTATTTCTAAACTTTAAAAAGTAAATGAAATTTCTAAATGATGAATGAACATTGCTTATATTTGCTTACATAAATTCATTACAACTACCTTCTATATTCATCATTTTTTTAAATTGCTTTTATAAATTCAAAGCAGATAAAGCTTTATATACAGCAGTTATTTTCATGTGATTATAAACGAAAACCTTTCACCTCACCATAATTTTTGTTAATATATGTATTATACAAAATGTTTATATAAGCAAACAGCTAAAAAACTAAAAGGCATGAATAAATTCAACAAATAAGTTTTTAAAAATATTCGCCATAAATTCTTCGTATTTAAATTTCTTCGGAATATATAATTTCAAAAAACGGTCAACAATGGATGATAATATTTTATAAAAACGTGATTATGTGAATAAAGTGAAATGGTTATATTTTTTTACAGCTTAATCCCTTATTCTTTTGTGTTAAACAGTAATTTAAAATTTTAAATTAATACATAAAGTATCTGTTTTAATGCTTATATTTTATTATCTTAAATTTAATACCTTTTATTATTTTAAAATTATTATCATTATATTAAATCAAAATAACTTCAAATAATAAAGGGTAGGAATAAATGATTGAATCTGGAATTAATCAATTTTTTTTTTAACTGAAGTTAACATAATAGATATTATTTTTATCCTTGGACTTCTGGGGCATAAAATATATGACCATTTTTCTCTTCATTGAAAGATAGAGCAGACCGCCCAGCCTGCAAATCGATAACTGGACAATGACAGACTGTCTTCGAAGATTCAAAACTTTTCCTGTATGTCGTTTCTCCAACAAATCCGTCTCCTGTGTCCAAAATGTTGTGACTTGTTGGCTTTATCGCACGAGCTTTCTCGACGTGTTCCCGAGGAGCTGTAAACGAACTCTTGGATGTAGTCTGGGATTCGAATGTTCCTTCTAAACCAATTTTTTGGCTTGTAGTTGGTCTATGAGCCCTAGTCCTGGTACTGGTAGTGTGGCCGACGTAAGAAGCACGAGACGTAGAAGACAAATCATGATCTCTAGAACTTGTTTCAGGATTGGATCGAGTGCTGGACATGGATTCTTTATAGGATGTCTCTTCCATTCCCAGTTTGAGAGAGGATCTTGGTCGCATTGCTTTAGATCGTGTGGCAACAGTGTTTCCCGTATAAGATGAAGTTTGGGTAGTACTGAATTCCATGACCCCTGATTGTCCAAGACTTCCTCTTTGGTCTGCTTTGGACCTAGGGAAAAGAAAGTTTTTAATTTTGGCAATTAAAACTTTTATAACTTACTATCGCTCTGACAGATTTTAATTTTCATTATTCATTACAAATTTAATTTTCATTACAGAAAAAAAAAACTAGGACATAAAACTGACCCTCACCATGTAAATAAATTGTAATTAGTAATTAATTCAATGGAAATGCTAACATCAAGTAGTAAAGTAAGAAAGTATCACAAAGATACGAAAATAATTTCAACGATGATTTATGGATAGAGAAATTAAATTCAATTTCCAAGAATAATGTAGTTGACAAATATTCTTATATTACAATAAAAAAAATAAAACGTTTTTTTTTAAATGTGACGTTTTATTTAAAACTGAAAAATCTTGTACATCTTTGATAAATTTACTTAAGAGAAAATCATTTATTTTTGTTTAACTAATATAAATTTATTTTTTAATATAAATTCTATCTGTAACTTCTAATTCTTAAAAGCAATTTTCTAACATACATATTTAATGAAAAACTAATTAATTATATCCAAAGAGATTTATATGTTTTTATTACATTAACAATGAAATTGTTTTTAAGTTTGTATATAAAACAGTGGATAATTTAATTTCAATTGCTACACTAAATGGAGTATTATGTTTTATTTATTATTTGTGTAAATATAATTTCGAAATTAAGGAATAATAAATTAAGCTTTCCTTAAAATTTACCTATTCAGTAAAATTTGGCAAGAAACTGGAATTTATTGATAATTATAATTTTATACTATTTTTGATCAGCAAAAATTTGAAATTTACTAGATAATAACTTTAGGAAACAATCAAAATATATTTTTCTTTTTAGAGTTATTTTCTGATTCTATTCATATTTGCGAGATTCTTTTTGCAATTAATTAAATAAACTAATGAACACATGCCAATAAATGTTATTAAAGAAATTATTATAATAATTAAATGTCATTTAACAAAATGAACTTACTTAGCCTTTGTTGCATCCCTGTTACTCTGGTAATTTTTCATCAACGAATAATCATTGGAAGTGACATCGAATTCCATTTTTCCTTCTTGCCTCAATGTTTCTTCTCGCTTTTTAGAGGAGGATCGTCTCGTTTCCCACTTTTTGAATTCTGTCCTAGATGTCGATTCTCCCTCGAAGGGAACAGGTTCAGGTTTTAAATTGTCATTAGGCTTGAAGCGCTTGGGAGTCACTTTAGCAGGAGATCTTTGCATTTCCTTGCGATGATTAGATTCCAGTTCATATCTAGATGCGGTTCTTTGTTCCCTTGCTTCGCTGGACCTGGAAACGAGCTTGTTATCCGCTAATTTCCAAGACTCATATGTAGGACTTCCTGTTCCACCAACTCTTTGAGTTTGTCTCTGTACAGTAACATTCGATTGCTGTAAATGAGAAGCAGGACTGAAATCTGTTTGGGATGTTGTTGAAAAACTCATTTCACCGCTAAGATTGAGATTTCCACTTGATTTCTGGGCATTAACATTGGACAACTGACGGCGAGAAACCTGTGATTGTTTGGTAAAGTCTGTTTGAGATGTTGTCGAGAAATTCATTTCACCGCTAAGCTCCAAATTTCCACTGGGTACAACAGGCTTCACCCTGGAAGGCGTCATTTTCACATCTTTATTAATTGTTGTAGTGGAAATGCTTTTGGATTCACTTTGTCCGTCATTAGTTACCTTTGATTTAGTTACCAAAACTTGATTTGAAGCTTTAGATTTAAGATTGTTTTGTTCAACGTGTTCTGGAGATTTCTTGTTGAAGTCTGTTTGAGATGTTGTTGAGAAACTCATTTCTCCACTAAAGTTAAGGTCTCCACTAGATTTCTGTGCATTTACATTAGAGAGATGCCGGCGAGAAGTTTGCGATTGTTTGACAAAGTCTGTTTGAGATGTTGTTGAGAAACTCATTTCTCCACTTAGATCCAAATTTCCGCTCGGTATAACAGGTTTCACTCTTGTAGGAGTCATTTTTGACTCTCCATCAATTGTTTTAGTAGAAATGCTTTTGGATTCACTTTGTCTGCTTCCATTTAAAACAGCTGATTTGGTAACTGAGACTTGGTTTGAAGTTGCTTTAGTTTTAAGGCTATTCTGTTCAATTCTCTGCGGAGATTTTTTGCTGAAATCTGTTTGAGATGTTGTTGAGAAACTCATTTCTCCACTGAGACTCAAATTTCCATTCGGTTTAATAGGTTTTAATTTCGAAGGTGTTCCCATAGCCCCATTATTAATACTACCATTCTGCTGAACGCGCTCTGGTGTCTTTTTACTAAAATCAGTTTGAGATGTTGTTGAGAAATTCATTTCTCCACTAAGATCCAGATTACCACTTGGTATAATGGGTTTCAATTTAACTGGTGTTCCTAATGACTGTTTATCAACTGTTGTGGAAGAAATGGTTTTTGATGTCATGACTTGATTGGAGGAGGATTTAGTTCTGCTTTTATTATTATGCATATGTTCAGGTGATTTTTTACCAAAATCTGTCTGAGATGTTGTGGAGAAACTCATATCTCCACTGAGATTTAAATTTCCACTGGGTACTATAGCTTTTGCTTTGGATGGAGAAATCTTCGAACCCTTATCAACAGACATAGAAGAAATATCTTTAACATCCGTTTGTTTATGCTCATGTGATTTCTGCTTTATTTGGTGTTCATGAGTGGTTTCTGTCATTTTTATTTTATTATTCTCATTTTTAACTATCGTTTCTTTGACTTCTGTACTTAATTTCCATGATTCATTCTTTTCTTTATCCCCTTCTTTATTAATAATTTTAGAATCAGGTACTGATTCTTTATAAGAAACGTCTTTCTGAGATCGAACTCCAGCTGCTTGGGATGTTTTATTTTTTGAACCACGATTTTCGGATTTGACCCATTGTCGAAATTCTTTTTTGGAAGTGGTTTCATTTTCAAATTTCCCTCCTTCTAACTGTAAATTATTTTGATGACGAATAGGTTTTACTCTTTCTAATTTTTCTGGTTGTTGAAACATAATTTGATTTGTAGTAGTTGCTTCAAATTCACCTTCGATTTTGTTTGAAGTTTTAGGACGAATTTGTTGAACCCTCTCAAACTCCCTTTCTTTGAATTCTGAATGATTCGTGGTTTCAAAAGACATATCACCTTCCTGGGTCAAAGAAGATGCCAGTTGGAAAGACTTAGGTTTCTGAATTTTCCATTCTTGATATTCATGATCATTAGTTGTCTTACCGTCAAAGCTTCCTTTTTCTAATTGTAAATTATCGCCAGGTTTTTTTGCCTTAACGACATCCATTTTTGGTGCTTGGTACATTTCTTGATTGGTGGTAGTAGAATAAAATTTTCCATCCGATGTTTTTGTTATTGTCTTCGGACGAATCTGTTCTGGTTTGCTTACTTGCTTTCCTTCAAACTGCAGTTGATTTATAGTTGTAAAATCAAATTCTCCTTCTTGAGTAAGATTTGATTGTGGTTTAATAGGGCTGGGCTTACTTCCAACTTTGAAATTGTATTCTCTCGAAGATGTTGTTTCACTATTGAACTGTCCAGTTTCTACGCTTAAATTATCTTTTGGTTTTATATTTTGAACTTTCTCAACTGGGTGCATTGAAAACATCACTTGATTAGTAGTAGTTCCATCAAATTTTCCACTTTCTGGTGATATAGCATGAGGTTTAATTGGTTCGACTTTTGGAGCTTCTTTTGGTTGAAAATCACTTCGATTAGACGTAGTAAAATCCATTTCACCTTCTTGTGAAAGATTTTCGATTGGTTTAATCGGGGAAGGTTTATTAATTTCCCATTCTTGAAATTCTTTTCGAAACGTAGTTTCACTATCGAATTTTCCAGACTCCAAATGAATATTAGTGGATGGTCTCTTACCTCGAACTTTTTCAATCGGAGTGGAGGTTTGAAACATGGTTTGATTAGTTGTTATTCCTTCAAAATCACCATCCCCAATGATTTTAGTAGAAGCTGGTGGTCTAATTTCTGAAGTTCTTTCTGCTATTTTTCCTGTGAACTCCAAGTCATTGGTGGTAGTGAAGTCTATGCTGCCTTCCTGATGAAGACTACTATGTGGCTTTATAGGAGAAGGTTTTGAATATTCCCAGGATTGAAACTCTTTTTTATTTGTAGTTTCATCTGTAAAAACTCCTTCTTCGAGTTTTAAATTAGATTTTGGTCGAACAGGTTTTGGCTTTTCCCCAGGACTCATTTTGAACATAGCTTGATTAGTTGTTGTTCCATCGAATTCTCCAGTTATTATGGCGTTTGTTTTGGGTCTTATCTCTGAAACTTTCTCAATTGCTTTCAATCCATATTGAGATGAATTAGTAGTAGTAAATTCCATATCTCCTTCTTGTTGTAAATTATTTCTTGGTGTTACTGCTTCTGATTTTGATAATTGCCATTGCTGAAATTCTGATTTGTTTGTTGTAGTTGAAGCAAATTTTCCTTTTTCAAGCTCTAAATTTCCTTTAGGCTTAATCATGTGAGGCCTCTCTACGGATTGGGGGGCATACATCATTTGATTCGTTGTAGTACCGTCGAAATCACCTGTTATTTTTGTAGATGTGGGTGGTCGAAATTGTGAAACTTTTTCCATTGGTTTTTCTTCAAATTGCATTTGATTCGTCGTCGTAAATTCCATAGAGCCCTCTTGTTTTAAATTTGAAGCTGGCTTGATAGGTTTTGGTCTTTCAACATCCCATTCTTGAAATTGAGTCCTATTCGTAGTTTCAGAACTAAAGTCACCAGAGTTCATTCGCAAAGTGGACTGTGGAACAATTTTCTTCACTCGTTCAATAGGAAATTCTAAATGTTCTGATCTGTTAGTTGTAGTAGAATCAAATTCTCCAGATATTATGGTATTTGTCTTAGGACGTATTTCTGAGACTTTTTCAATTTTTTTCAACCCATACTGCGATGCATTTGTAGTTGTAAATTCCATATCTCCTTCTTGTTGTAAATTATTTCTTGGTGTCACTGCTTCTGATTTTGATAATTGCCATTGCTGAAATTCTGATTTGTTCGTTGTACTCGAAGCAAATGTTCCTTTCTCAAGTTCTAAATTTCCTTTCGGCTTAATCATATGAGGCCTCTCTACGGATTGGGGGGCATACATAATTTGATTTGTAGTAGTACCATCAAAATCACCAGTTACTTTTGTAGATGTATGAGGACGGAACTGAGCAACTTTTTCCATGGGTTTTTCTTCAAATTGCATTTTATTGGTAGTTGTGAAATCCATGGATCCTTCTTGTTTTAAGCTTGAATCGTGTTTGATAGGTTTCGGCCTATCGATGTCCCATTCTTGAAATTGAGTTCGATTCGTTGTTTCGGAAGTAAAATCACCCGAATTCATTCTTAGTGTAGACTGAGGTACAATTTTTTTTACTCTTTCAATGGGAAACTCTGGATGCATTGTTCTATTTGTAGTAGTAGAATCAAATTCTCCAGATATTATTGTATTTGTCTTGGGTCTTATTCCTGAAAC
>JAPDSC010140467.1:168907-187369 GCA_026290005.1 Latrodectus geometricus
ATCAATATCCCATTCTTGAAATTGTGTTCGATTCGTTGTTTCAGAAGTAAATTCTCCAGAATTCATTCGAAGTGTTGATTGCGGTACGATTTGCTTTACTCTTTCAATAGGAAATTGTGGATGCATTTCTCTGTTAGTAGTAGTCATATCTACATCCCCTCCCACAATTTTGTTGGTGGTTGTAGGACGAATCGGTTGTACTTTCTCAAGTCTTTTTCCTTCAAATTCGGCAGCAGTGGTTGTCTTGAAATCCATATCTCCCTCTTGTGTAAGATTTGATTTGTGAACTATTTTAGAAGGTCTTTCAATTTGCCAAGGTTGAAATTCTCTTGAAGCTGTAGTTTCACTAACGAAATCACCACCTTCCAGATGAAGATTACTTTTAGGTCGTATGGGACTTACTTTTTCCCCTTGCTCGTGAGAAAACATTACTTGATTCATAGTTGTGGAGTCAAATTCTCCATCAAACATTTTCGTCGTAGTTTTTGGGCGTACACCTTTTACTCTTTCTACGGATCTGGAGACAAATTCACTTCTGTTAGTAGTATTGAATTCCATTTCACCTTCTTGATGGAGATTGCTTTGAGGACGAATTGGTTTTGGTCGAATTTCATCCCAAGTAACGTATTGAGTCTCATCATCAATTAAAGCACTGGAGTTAAGATCTTCAGAGCTTTTCTGAACTACTTCTACTGAAGAATTTGATTTTTCGTGAATCCCCTTTTCTGCCACCGCAATGTGTTGCTCATTAGCAACTTCCTGAGCATTTCTTTGAAATTTTTCAGAGTCACTAGACTTAATAATGTCAATGGCACTTTTTTCTAACTTTTGAGATTCCCTTTGAGAAATGTCAATTGTGCTCTGTTCACTTTTTATAGTACTTTGCTCAGCAATTTGAGAAGCATTAATACTAGACCTTACTTCCATCCTTTGTGATGCAAAAGCATTATCTACTTGATCAGAAGTAATCACGGAATCTTGTTCAGTTCGTTCGGTTAAAGTCTCTAAATTCGATTGTTTCTGCGTCATATCTTTCTTAGGAGAATAATCCATAACATTTGTAGTTGTAAATGTAAAATCTCCTTCTGGTTTTAAATTATCTGCTGGTTTTTGAATAACAGGTCTTGATATTTCCCAGTTTTTGTAATCACTTATTGAAGTTTCCATGTTCGAAACTTGAGATCTTGAATAAGTGGCATCACCAATCTTACTTACTGAAAGCTGAGATTCATTAGAGTCACCTAGTTGCAGTGTGTCTGCTGGTTTCCTCCGGGATGGTCTTTCAACATTCCACCGTTTGAAATCAGTATCAGCTGTTGTTTGACTTGAAATCGGAACTGCTGGAATTTTAATTTCACTTTCTGGTCTAGCTAATTTAGGTTTAACGCCAGCAGCACCATCTGTTTTATCGGTTGCTCCACTAGCATTGTTGCTCACAGCACTATAATCTAAAGATGTAGTTACAAAGCTCATATCTCCTTCTGACTTCAAGTTGCTTTGTGATGTTCCTTTTATAACTTTGACGTTTTCTTCTCGTTGCTTTAGCGTAAATTCACTCTGATAGGAGCTGTCAGTTTGAAACTCTCCGCTCAGCTTTAAAGATGTACGTGGTCTCTGAAAAGTATCATCTTGCTGCGATCCTCCTTGAATAAGTTTGCTTTTGAATACTTCTTCGCTAAATTCCGATTTGTGGGTTGTCTCTGTGTTCATAGGGCCAGACAAAGTTAGAGTGTCAGGTTTCTTTATTTTCTGAGTCTTCGGTATCTGCTTTTGATTCCAGGAGGATTCTTGGACTGCCATGGCTGAAGCGGAGGAAGTTTCCATAGACTGAACGGTTTTTTGAACAGTCACACTCTTCCTATTAAAATCTTGTTGGTGAGTGGTTTGAAAATCAGCAGTACCCTCAGATTTAAGATTATCAGGTCTTTTGATGGGCAATGTTTTGGGAACATTCTTAGATGACCACCGGGTACTACTGCTTACTTCCTGACTATTACCCTTGTCTTGCACTGTAACTGCAGTTACGGTTTTTCTTGTTTGAGTACTTGTTTGAATACTTGTACCCTCACTTTGTTCTTCTAAAATTGATACATTCTGTCCTTCACCCTGCTGTTTCCATTGTTTTCTTTGTCTTTTTCTCTCCTCTGCAACAAATAAAATCAATTTAAATAATATAGTTTCTGCTATATAATATCATAAGAAAATATTTTCCTATTTCATTTTTGTATAATATTTTAAGCGAACTAAGAGAAAGAACTTATTACATGTTTATAAATAAACTGTATATAATAAAATTTAAATTAAATTGTCATTTTTCAACAAGAAAATCTTTCTATCTTTTAAATGTTCACCAAAACGAAAAGGATATTCTGTACGAAAAAAATCAAAATTGTCGTCGAGTATTGAATGACTATATGATTTTTATGCCATTAATAAAGGAATTCTTGTGGTCGAAATCATACTGTCATACATATAACTTATAGAAACTAGTTATATTATAAAAATTCGTTAAAAAAATAACTTATAAAAAATAGAACTCCATAAGCTGTTTTCATTAAAATTAGATTTTTCATTAAGTTATTTCGATGGATTTGAATCTCGCGTATATTCAAATACATAGGATTCACCATTCAAATTCTTAAATAAATTAATTATACTTTTTACTACTCGTAAGAAAAAGTCATAATTTATCAATTCTAAATCAAATATATATAAACTACGTAGTTTTTAAATTTTGTTTAAAAGTATCTAAATTTTGAGGCAGATTAAATGGAAAAAATTTTAACTTTTCAAAATTGTATTATTTGAGAGCAATTCAAATCTCGTAATGCTATGATTCTATTTTTTATAAATCTCACATTCCTTCATGCTCCTTTCTGGACACGAGAGCGTTCCCTTTCTTCAGTAGGAATACAAGCAATTTACTACCCATCGCAATTATTTAAGTCAATTTGTGGTTTTTGTTGTGTGCACCAACATTATTCCCTTGTACCTAACCCAAAGTTGGGCTCTTATAGTTTTGGGAAAGCAGCTATGTGGAAGTCTTCTTAATTTAGAAACAGGAATCAAGAACCTTGACCTCTTACTTTCAGAGGAATCATTTCATTTCGACGATACTTCTAGGAGTTAATGGTTAAAGGTGGTTAAAGTACGTTAAATATGTCTGTTTAACGTACTTAAGTTAAATATGTTTAATATGCCCCATGCGCTTTTAGTGAACACGCCAGATTTTCGGTTAAAAAAACACCTTAACCAATAAGCCCACAGAGACTCGCTGTTCAAAACTCATTTGCCTCTTTATGCAAATGCAATATACACAAATTCCGGATCATAGTTCAATTATTTCAAGAAATATATCACTTTGCCAGCAAATATTTTTTACAGTAGGCTATACATTAAAAATTATTTTTGTGAACCCTTTATGAAAAGCCTATAACATATGGTACAGAACTATTAACAAAATATATTCAAAATAAAAAGTATACAGATATTATATCATTGACGGTGAATCTTGGTATATTTCAGGGGAACATAGAAACATACAAAAATAATTTTATAATAGAATATACTTATGTATAAATTATCCTTGAGGGGGATTTCATAGAACATTCATAATAGAATTTTTAAGAAGTTATAGTCTGAATCAAGATTATTAATCTTAAAACATTGGATATGAACTTTTGTAACAGGTAAAAATAAAATAACTTTTATACATTTGAAACTTTACACTAATTGTTAATTAAACATACATTTCAGAAATTCATTACTCCTTTAAAGAATAATATCAGTCTTAATAAATTTAAAATTATTAATTGTAAGTTAAGTATGATATCAATATTTTTAAATTTTGTTTAATTTTTTTTTCGGGTTTAAACTTTATTTTACAATAAATTTTTTATTCTAATTGATTAAATACTCACTTTCAAACATGATACACTAATTATTATTTTTAAAACTCAAACTTTATACAAAAATTTTCCTTATAGAAATAACAAACATTTTATTTTCGTTATTTCTATAAGGAAAATGTTAAGTAAAGCATATGAAAATGTTAAGATATTTAGGGGGGAAAAAAAAAAGATTGACAATTATGGTAAAAGACTGGAAATATTCTAAATCCAGTATTAGTTCAGCATTTCTTGATTACCAAATTTCTTTTAAATGAAGTATTTTCTATAAAATGCCAAAATTTCAAGATTAAATTATTCTGTGATTCTTACTTTAGATTAAAATTAGATTTCCTTACCAATTATATGAGAAGAAGAATAAAACGAGTAATAATAAAACCATTTATACTATAACATACATATACATTTATACATATATAAGATTTTATACTCTAAAATTCATTTTACTCCATTGTAATATTTTCACTATCTCCTATTCATGTAATTTCTTTACGACACAGATACAATAAAAATAATTAAAAAGTTAAATCAACGAAATATTGCTAATAAATTAACGTAAATTAACTTAACCATTGAAATGTTCGCTAATTGTGTTATTTGTTTCTAAAGAATATAAGAACATTTTATAGCGTGCAATAAAAATGTCTAAATAGGAGCCAAAGATATAAATGATAATTCTTGTACACTAATCTTAATAGTTTTATTTAACTAATATTACTTTTACCAATTTCATATCAATTCGTAAGAATCACCAAACACATTAATAATATTTCTATTATGTTTTATTGTGAATTGATGGCATTGAGTTATGAATTATGGTAATTCATGATTGGAGTGTTATTCAAGTGAATTACTCACCATTAGTTAGAACCTTCTTTGAAGACTTCGCTGATTGATTTTCATCACCAATTATCACATGATCCTTTTTACGATGAGGGCACATGTGTCGTCTGAAAATAATAACAATTATTAAAAAAAAAAATTAACACGAAAGAGGGAAAGTACTTTATTAAATTTATCAAATGTAAACTCTAATGGCACATAAATCATGAATTGCTTACTATATTACTTCATTATTTTGTTTGTTACTCAATCATAATTTTTTCAATTCAAATACTCATTAATACGTTATTTTAATAATTTATGCTTAAATAAAAACAATTTATAAACCATTAACAGTATTGCTTCTTAAGATGATATGTAATTTTCTCAAGTAATAATTAATTTTATTATTAATTGAATAAAATATTATAATTTTTTCTATAAATAATACGTTGTATATAATCTCTCCCGCACAATGTTGTACTGACATGATCACTTCTTTATAAAGTATTTATTATAAATTATATAAAAGTTGTATAAACTCTAATTTCAGAAAACTGCAATAATAAATGTAAAAATAAGAAATAACACGCAATCACAAAATTTAATAAATTTCTCAGAAAGTGTGACTTGATGAATGTAACTAATAAAGTGATTATTTTAATTTAATAAAATAATTTTGTTATTTATAATATGAAATTGTTTCGCATCGATGAATTTTAATTAAAAGAGAACTTTGAAAAGATTCTCAGAGTTATTATTCTAAAAACCTTACAAATTAAAATATGATTCGCAAACGTGTGTTTCCCACATACAAAATCTTTCTGTGCCTTAAAAATAAAACTTTTTTAATATTTTAATCTTAATTTATATTTTCTAAATAGATAAATTATTTATCTTGTTTGTGAAATGTTATTGTTATTATATATTTATTTACATAATATAAATAAAATGCATAATATGTAACACAACTTTTTAAACAATAAAAATGAAATTTGCTGTACAATGCAACTTCTCTACTTAACCACTACTATAAGCGAAATGTTCGAATTACTAATAATTACTAATAATGTTTCCATGATATATTCAATTTATATATGATATATTCCATTGATTATGATATTTTAAAATGATATTACAATTGAATATATCATGGGAATCACATAATACCACACACAGTGTTACATACTATGTATTAATTATATACATATTATGTAAATAAGTATACAAGTGTAATAACATTACTCTAATATATATATATATATATATATATATATATATATATATATTCATTCCCCGATTTTAAATTACAGTTTATATAATATAACTTTAAAACTACAGAATACTAATTATTAATTTTAAAAAACTGCATCATATTCGTTTTATTTTATGAAACTAAATCAATCCTGATTATTGCTTAAAGAAATGATAATATTTATTAGTTTTCTAGGAAGTCAATTGAAAAAAAATATATTATTTGCAAAAATGCAAAAATAAGCTATCTGACGAAATGATTCGTGAAACTTATTTGACTTATCGTGAGTTAAATGAATAACTCATGATTACTTTTCGTGACAAATACAAGAGTGAAACTAATTAAAAATGAGAACGAATTGAAAACTCGTAATACGCGTATGATTAATGTTAACTAGCATATAAAATACTTATTTATAATGAAAAAATCAAACTTTAATTTAAAAGCTACTTTTCCAGAATAAAATCTAGATTTTTGAATGCTTTCCTTAGATCAATATGCTATCCTCAAAAACGTTTAGCCTAAGTAATTTACATATTATGCAAAATTTGGTAAAATTAATTTTAAATTTATATTCACTTACTTTATTTTTAAATTTATATCCAATTATATTGCGTTGAAGAATGGTCTAAATACAGTATTAAATTATATGCAGAAGCACATTTTCATATTCAAATAGCTCATTTCAATAAAATCTTTGTAATTTTAAAGGCTATATTCAAATTAAATTAGAGAATTCTTTCAAGCAGAACAAATTTAAAAATCACAAGAAAAACATTTTACAATGTAGGCTGAGATCGCATTAAAACATTTTTCATATTTAAATTTTTGACTATGAACCCGTATTCTAAAACCTTGGAACAATTTTATCATGATCTAAGGTTACATTCGAATAAACATAAAATTGTTTTTTTAGTTACGAATCTTCACAGTTACGGTTATTTTTAGATCATTACTAATTTATAGGTGTTAAGAATAAAGATATAATAGCTATAAAAGGTAGATATTCTTTTTTCATGTTAAAATTTCCATCATACAGCTGCTATCATGTAGCTTTAATTATACGAATATTTAGATAAATTTCGCAGTTGTAAATACCAATAAAATCCTAAAACAATTAACATCAAATGCAACCGAACTATTAGTGCTTAAGTACAAAAAAAGACTCAGACTCTTTTATAATAAATTAAGCAGAGTCAATTAAACTTCACTACATGCGCGCCATTTTATTACCCTATTTTATTATATCTTTATTCTTAATTATTCCTCTAATAATTATTAATAAAAGTTATAGCAATTGCTAACAGATTATGTGACAAATCATATGATCAAATAAAATCTAAGGAAATGATCATAAAAATGTTTTAGTTTGGTTATTAAAACCTTTAACGAAAAAATAAAACAAATTAAGATACAGCAAAACTACTTCAGTCACGAAAAGAAAAACCTTGAAGCTAGATCGATTTTGCTTGCCAAGGTTTTGAGGATTTCAAAATAGCATTCATTGCAATTTCATGACTTGGAATGAAAATATATCTTTCATTTCAATATTTTAAGACTCAAAATTTATTTATAAATATCAAAGATCGGTATCATATGCAGTGATAACGTCAGTATTTTCATATAGTGATGGTACGGTACCATAAGTTTGAATTGTTCCTTAATAAACGGTACTAACCAATTAACTGTCATTAATACGGCCTCAATCTTAATACAGTACAGTGACAAATCGAACTTCAATCGAATATTTTTCTGATGAAAATATTCTCATTCATTTATCAACATTTGTCATGAACAGAGCTAAATTTTAAAGATAATTTTAAAATATATTTTTTTTTAACTTTAAAAAAATGCAATATTTATAGCTGTCAATTGTATAGTGCTAGAGCTCAAAGCTAACCATCGTGATAGGTACATAGTCCTCAGTTTGAAATGCAATAAGATAAGTCAATTAAAAAGAACAAATTTATATATACAGCTAAATAAATTAAATAATGTTTGTTTCATTATGTCAGGTTAGTAATTGATAGTTTACCTAAGATAGCATAAATAAAGATTCATAAAGGTACTGAATAATAAATTCATATGTTGTAAGCAAAGATATATTCACAGTTTACATGTAATAATAAAACTATAATTAAAAACATTATGAAAATTTTATTAGTAATCATTTCGGGATAATTCCTTTTAACTTGAGTTATTAAACTTGAGTTATTATCATCATAAGTTATGTAGCATCATCATAGCTGATACAATTTGTAATTAATAACTACATTACAAACATAAATATAATTTCCTAATTAAAATATTATAAGAATTAATATCTTTTATCATTTATGTCTCAATAAAATCGAAGCAATGATAGTAATATATGTGTGTGTTAATTCAAATTTTAGTGACCATGACATACGTAATTGCTTACATACATAATTAAGGATTACGCAATTACTAATTATTTCCCAAGGAAATTTAAAGTTTTGGTCGAATTTAATTATTGATAAGTGACAAAAGAGATTTTAGATTTTACAATAAAAAAGATCAGAAAATTCTCTATTCCAAGAACATTTTCTACTTCTACAGAAAGGAATGTTGAATAACCCAGTATCATATTATTCGGAATAGATCTTGAATTATAAAAAGTTAAAATATATTAATTCTTCTGTTACATTTAATGATAATTTTGCTTTTCTATAAACTTATATTTAAGAATATTTATTTTAATTTTTTCAAAGAATTCGAAAAAACATGATATTGACAACTTACTCCTCATCACAAACACAGTCCACGTCGTGATAATCCACCAAACACATTTTTCATCTATTTTCACTTTAACACCTATCTATAGACATTTCCCTGCATAGGAATACAACAGAAATTTTTAGGTATTACACCTGTGGTTGAAAACAACGAATGTGCCATTCCAACACAGTATATTAATATTCGAACTTGGCCTCTAAATTCTCGCAGATAGCGTTCTGTTGCCTTAGAAACTAATGTTTGGTTTCAGAGGACGTTGACTTTATCGTTTACCCCATTGAATCGCACAAAAAAACAATTACGTTAATATTTTGATGAGAATATAAGCGCGGGTATTAAGCGTTCACTTAATATTCTTCCAGGAGTGTCACGTGTTGCGTTGATTGCCCTCTTAACGAATTAATTTTCGAAGCAGATGGGTTAAAAGCACTTGACAACATCTCCCCGAGCTTCCCCATTTTCGGCATTACGTAGAAATATGGATCTTTATTTCTGAGAATTGAATGGGTAAGTGCATTAGCCTTTTAGAGAATTGGCGAGTTTAAAGATACATTTTGGCGGAAATTTTTATTTTTATTTGACTGAGACCCATTCATCTATAGAATTTTAATTATAGGTGTGGCTGTCTGTTTTCCTTTTCCTGCTTTTTTAGAACGAGGAAGCGTTTGCAACACAATCTGTTTAAATGTGCATTACGTGAATGCATATAATATCATGTCAAACATCTTAGCAATAAAACTCGATGTTTGACATCAGGTATCATATTTATTGGAAATAATAGTTTAAAGTGACATAACTATTTATACTTGTTTGATTTTAATGACAGTAAATGTCTGTTCATTTTATTATTCATATACTTATATTCTTTTATTTGGAGTTAACAAAACACTTTTTGAGTTTATGAAATAACCATATATTTATCTTCCAAAGCGTAATGAAACCCTATATATATATATATATATATATATATATATATATATATATATATATATATATATATATATATATATATATATATATATTTGAATTTAGTAATGTTCAAGAATTCCCATAAAGTACTGAAATTTCCATAAAGAAGTACATATTATTAATGCACTGAAATATGAATGTTTATTATAGTGCAAAATTACATGTTACTGCTGATAGTTTAGATTTTATAAACACAACAATTAATGCGAACATTGTTTTTCTTAGTATTTTTAGACCCCCTTTATCGCATGAATGAACAATCGGATTAAATAATTTCGAGTTACTAACGTACTGTACTCAAGTCTAAGATAAGATTTTAAGTTTTTGTTTCAGAATTTTAACAACTATAGCCCAAGGTAACTGCGAATTTCCATGATGAAACTAGATCTTTTTTACTTTAATTTTATAATTAATGCACGATATTTTATTCGCACTTCATTATAACAACAGCTAAAAGCTTAAAACTAAAACGACTTCCATGTAAAACGGGGTTCCCAGATTGAATCTCTTAGCAACTAAGATTTATCGCCAAGACAGCAATGAAATTTCGTTCTTTTATTCGTTTACATTGTGATACACATTAATAAGAACATTTGACAGAATTCTAATGCTATCTCAAGCTTTACGTGTTTGGTGAAATCTGCAGCTGCAATCTCAACTCAATTTAAAGGTCGCTAAAAAATTCGGGTAAAAAAAGTATCTGAAATAGAGTAGCTGTGTTAGAAAATATTATTTTGAAACAGGTATTTTTTCCTTCTTTTTGTTAGCCTTAAATTAACAACATAACATTAACATACTAACAGAATATAATCTAGTTCATTTACAGATAAGATATTCCAGAGAGCAAAAATTAAAATTTATCCATTTAATTACAGATTTTATTCCTTTAAATTTTACATAGTTAATTAATCCATGATATACCAGGTATACCATATCATATGACTGTTGTACCTGTTATATCATGGTAATATTCCTTTTATAAAGTGAACGCTCAATTCGGATGAACATACCCATTCAATGCTTTCTTTATTATTTAAATTGCTAGTAATTTTAATATAAAATGCCTTAAAAATGAGGAAATTGAGATCTTTATGGTAATAATATTTGGGACTTGTGAAATCAGATATCCTCGATCAATTGAAACATATCAGTACTAATAAATTTGCATACACTTAAATAATTAAAATTTACATAAAATACTAAGTACAGAAAATTTTTTTCTTTTATAAAAAAAAAGCACGTCGCATAATGCTAATCACTTATTTATCTCATTTTATAATAATATATACTTCCATATTCTTGAAGCACCCTCGAAAAATATTTTTAACCAATCAGCAACCTAGAAAAGCAGACGGATTTCATGACTAAGGTCATTTAGCTACTTTTTTTTATACACTCCAGAAATACAGATAGCTGCACGAAAGTGTTTGGCACGCAAAGCGATTAGTTACGAGCACTCTGAATCCGAATAATCAGAACTACAATCATATTTGTAAAAGTAATTTGGGTGCATAAAATAGGTTTTTCATCAGTAGTTAAAACTATAAAAGTTTCATTTGCAAATAAAATGATAATAAACAGAAAGCAGAAGAAGTTTATTATAAACAGATTGTTATTTATTTATATATTTTTTAGAAAAAGATCGATTCATTTTAATATTCACATATTTCGCATATTTATGTATTATATCCTTTTGATGTTAAGAAATTATGCTTAAATTTTAATTTAAGAGGTGCAGCAGTGGTTGAAAGATCCATAGATTGCAATTAATAGTTAAAAAAATAATCTTTGTTTTCAGTTATTTACATAAAAATCTGTACAAATCTAACATATTGTCTTCTTTTGATATAATTTTGTTTTATTGAAAAATGTACAAAAAATAATCCCCAATAAATGCTTGCGTATCCACTTTTATGCTGTACTATTTCATAAATTTGGCACCATTACAAAATACATAAAAAATAATCTATTGAGTTCAAGTACATGCTGTAAAAAGACACTCAAAAAATTGACATTACTTGTTTCATACCAATTTCTTTCCTAAACTTGTATAAAAAGAAATCACTAATGAGAATATTTACTCGTCTAAATAAGAATTCCGTTTAGTAGTAAAATGTTATTTTGACGATTTTTATTAGCCATACTTTATTTTTATGCCAATAATTATATATTTTTTATAAGATATGACATCATATTGCAGATTTCCCAATGGCTGAAAACTTTGTAGGGAATTCCTGTCTGGGAAGATTTTTCATACATATTGGAACGTATTTAAGAGCGGCAAGAGATAAAACCTGGAAAACTTACAAATACTTACCCCAAAAAAAGCGCATATAAAAAACAGAAACATAAAAGCAAATGTTCAACACTGGTTGAGATTAAATCTGTAACTAGTCACGTCGAAGAGCGTTACCTTACTATTAAGGCACAATGAAATCTATTATCAAGTTTGAGACTGATTATAACCTATCCATATATACTAATTTCAAAATTTTACTTCATGCAAACTACTTATTTCTGCATTGTGCTGTATTATAACGTCAAATGCTATAACGTCTTTGCAGCATCTTTTGAAGACAAAATTAAATGTACTTCTTTCAACCTATTACATAACAACAAATGAAAGTTTGGATGACCCATGGTTTTGGACGTAATTTGATAACGAAAAGTAAATTAATTAATCCTGCTTTTGTAATGCTATTTAGCCATTAAAATTGAATAATATTTTAAACTGATTGCTGTAAAAAGTAAATTGAATTAAAGGGTTGTAGAATTTTTCGGTAATTACAAGGATAATTAAGTAATATCTTCATAAAATAATCTTGTAGAAAATTGATAAAAATTTGTCTCGATTAAACATTGAGTTATCTTAACTATACTTTTTTCAAGGGGCTTTCTTGTTTCCAAAAAAACACTTAAAGCATTATCAAAGTCCTCCATTATACATTTCCAATGGATACCATCACATGCTAACCTTCAATATAAGGATATCGCTGACGGGCTGGCTAAAAAAGGATCATCTCTACCTCTGTGTCCTTCAGAGCCTTTGACTTTTCCGGGAAATTTACTCCAGGAGTAGGACTCTAGTCAATTTATCTTGGAAAATACCGCCATCTCATCCTTGGTACTGTGACAATGGCCCAGGTGGTACTTTCAGCTTTGGCGGTGAAAGGCATGACCAATCAACCTTGCCTAGGCTAAAATCCGGTCATCTTAAAATTTTAAAGTTTTTCTGGGGAAACAAAGTCTTTCCTATTAGCACAAAGTGCAACACTGAAGAAACCAGTCCCGAATATTAACTAAAATGAATTGGCTTTTCGCGGAGTGACATTCTGAACCACCCTGGTGCGGTCCTTGAGGGGTTGAGGGCGGAAGCATTCATTTGTCATCTGATCCAGATCAGGAGATTAGAAAGAAGAAGAATATTTTTTTTTTTCAGAAAAGATTCAAATGATTTAAAGTACAATAAAATATCACAAGAATAAGTTTGGTGAACATTTTAAAAAATTATTAAATCTGTGTAATTTCATCTTTTAGAAACATTCAAAATTATAATTAACTTAGAAATTGAAAATATAAAAGTTGAATTGGAAACCTTAGAGAATAAAATAAAGAACGTAAAGTGGTTCCCAATTTGCGTACTTTCCACAAATATTTTAATTTAAAACAAATTAGTTTTATTTGTGAAAGTTAGTCCCTATTATAAGTGCTACTAGATTTTAATATTTATAATACTTTAATATAGCCATAATTTTCCTTGAAATAAAAATTCAGGAAAATTTTATTATTATTTATTTATAACTGCAATTAATTGTTCTTTTATGAATTATTGTATATTTTAACTGTGATATAGGAAATAAAATATTGAAACAGATAGATGGAAGAAATGAAAGTGTGTTATAATTTATTACGAATTATATAATATTACAACATGGAAAGTATAGTAGATTAAAATTATAGTATTATATAAAACATGAGTAGTCTAGAGTAGATTATTTCAGGAAATGCAGTCGATATCAATGGAAATAATTCTAAATTATTTCAAAATTAAACACATGTCTGTATTTCTTTAAATATTTTGTCGTCTATATAATTTATTTACTGTTTGTTAATGAATACAAATCTGCAATAATATTGGAAAGAAGGTCAAAAGTGCTAACTTATTATTTTCTGATGAAAACAACTATTATTTGCATATAAACACTATACTTATATTTTACAAATGACGCAGTAACCGTTTTAACATTTGAATACTATTATTTTATTCACTAAATATTTATATTTTTGATATTAATCTTAAAATAGATTCAATATAACTTTCATGTATATCAGTTTAAAAGGAAACTTGATAGAAAAACAACATTATAAAACACGTTAGGCCAAAAAGCAAACATATTTTTTTTATATTTGCTTCATTTTAAATAGTTTTAAACAGTTCGATTGAATGTGTGGGCGATCAGATAAAAGAATAACAATTCTTATAGACGGTAGAGACACAGTCACGAATATTCCATTTTAAAACGAAAGCACTATTCACCAATTTGTCTCTTAAATCATTAACAAGGTCAACACAATTGTTCCCTAAATTCAAGGTCGCTTTCACTTAAAAAGAATTTAAAAGCCTCTCGCAATGCCACTGTTTATTTATTGCGATGGAAAATGGTTGAATACCTAAGGCTATATACATTACGTTCGTCTACCGTGTTTATTGCTGAATACTAGAAATTTAATGCATTGAAAATTATTTTTTATTAATATATTATAGTTATAATTAATATATAAGTATATAGTTTTGTAGTGAAATGCAACATAGTGTTGATTTATTTCTATTAGTGTACTAAAAAACTTTTTTTTAAATTATTTTTAAAAAGAAGGTGAAAATTTTTTTATTTAAATAACTAAAACAAATATCATACTTTTCAATATTTCTTGTTAAATAAATTTTGTTATTTAAGTTGTTATACTTAGTGACGTATTTCAGTGGACGTTAAACAAAAGCAATTTTTTTATAAAAATGTATATAAAACAAACTTTGAATGACAATTCAAGAAAAAAATGACAAACGTTATTTAAATTATGAGGTATTAGTATAACAAATTGTTTTAGTTATTTAGTGCTATTAGTATATTCACTAATTTGTCATTGGTTGAATTATCTTAATATGCAAACGTAGATGTAGAATAATTATAATCTAACTCGTAATAGTAACACATAAAATGCGACAGTGAGTTTTCAAAAGATAATATATTGATAAACACACTCTCTGTTTATTGAAAATGGCTTCACTAGATTTTTGTAATAGATTAGCAATGAGTTTAGTTTTTGAAAGTTGGTAAGTTTCAACCATTTTATTCTTGTGGAATGATTTCGAGATAATTTAATCACTAAAATACAGAATTCACAGATAAAGTTAGGAATAATTATTATTCCTAATGTTTTGTTAATTCCTAACTTCATTGTTGTAACAGTCTAATAGGTTTCACAAGATCTAAGCTATTTTTATGAAAAATATGTGCCATACGACTAAATTAAAGTCACTAAAAATTTTATTCAAAAAAAAAAAAAAAAAAAAAAAAATGCACAAAATATTGCAACAGTTTATTTATTTGAAATAAACAGTTTCAAACAAATGTGCTTTTAGTCAATTATAAAACTATTTTATTTTTAGCATTTTATAATTTAATTTATTTGCATTCATTATTATACAAAGAATTGAGGAAAAATTAATAGCTCAGAAAAGTTTCTGGAAATAGTTCGAAATAAATTATATCTTTGAGGAAGCAAATATTTTCAACAAAAATTACTCTCTGTTTCACTTAATATTTTTAATTCACAAATTAACTAATAAATATCGGTAAACAGAACATATCAGTCCGCAATTGTTTTATTCTTAAAGTTACGTTTTTATAAGAAGGAAATTGTTATATTACCAGGGATCAAATCATGTCAATATATAGTAACAATAATTTAAATTGGAAAATAAAGTTTTCTTTCACTTTTAATACAGTAAATAGATAACATTTTGGTAAAATTTTGTAAATCATTTAGTTAATACCTAAGAACATTTAAGTTAATACCTAAGAACATGTAATGTAAACAGTAGAACAACATCTAAAATTAATGAGGTGTACTCTATTACTTGTGCTTTAAATAAATTCTTGGTAATAAAAATTTCTCATCTAAAACATTTCTTCTTCGCAAATGAAATTTGGATGAGACCAATAGATTATTATGAGACTAAACTCCAAAAAGGAAATTGGGTTTTAATCACATAATAATGCATTCATTTTTCATGATAAAAAAAATATTTAGGTTATGTCTTGCGGAAGGAGTATAATTGTTTCGGGTATTCTCATTTCGTGTTTAAAATAATTAGTTTTCCTTAAAATTATTGTGTATCCACATGCATATTTAAATTTGCTTAACCACAAAAATGTTGGTAACCAAAGGTTTTTTATTTTATGAAGATAACGACCACAAACGATTTATTTAGATATAGTTATATAATTTTGTTAGGAAGATATAAAAACTTTTTATCTAAAACATTCAAACGTTGTGAACAAACATTCGTATATCGATTAGAAATTTTATTTCCTTCAAAAGAACAAATATAGTGACAACAAAATAGAAGAATAAAAACAAGGTAAATGTACATATTTAAAATAATGCAATATGCAATTACTGATAGGATAAATTTTTAAGTCAAATTAACAGTTAGAATATTTTAGGTACACATTCTTAAATAACTTGATAGAATCACTATCAAATTATATATCACCTAAATACAAAACCATATTAAAAATATGGTAAAATAAGAAGATAATGTGATATATTTTATATTCTTTTAATGAAGAAAATCATTATTTAAGTTTCAATAATGAATTAATTTTTGTCCAAATAACAACTAATAAAAAATAAATTAATTTCTAATTAAATATCAAATGCACTTATCAGTAAAAATTCATATCAATTAATCTTTAAGCTCAATAGAGTACTATTTTTGGATCAAAGCGATATCGTAATACCGGAAATGAAAAATATTCAATCAATTTTGACCAAATCAAATAAATAAAAAGCACTAGAAATGTAGGTCCTACGATACGGCATACTGACCGTCGATTACAGGAAGCACACATTTTTTTTCGTAAAAATAGACTGATGTATTTTTAGAAAATTACACTTTATTTACTTATAATTATACAGAATCAACAACTATCATGAAATACAATTTATTCAAAAAATAAACATAAACTCCAAGAATTTGATCTTAACTTATTAATTCTGCATTTTATATAAATTTATAACGTCCTAAAAAATTAAAAAAAATTTATTTTTTAATAACTTATTTTTCAAATAGAAGATTTGTTGCGCATTTATTTATAATCAAACTTTTCTTTTGTATTGAATTATTTGTCTACATTTCACATTGTTTTCTTAAGGATATCTGAATGTCACGCAAAATTTTCATTATCACCTTAATCGATATTTAAGGTTGAATTTCTACGCAAACGGAATTTATATCAGTATTACAAATGATGTTTATAACTGCGTTCTCAAAACATATATCAAAGTAAGAATGTAGATTGGAAAATATTTCATTACTTTCAATTAATTTATGCAGCATGCGTGAAAGAATTAAAAAAATATATTCATTTCAGATACTTTTTCAACATTTTCATTTATCATTAATTTATGCATGTGTTCAATTCATAACAATCCAAATCATTGTCACTTTTATCAACTTTTCTCAAGATATTGACTTTGGTGTTTACGTTTAAGAGGTTATTGATTGAGGTTTATTTTAAGAGGCTGACTATACTGAGGTCTGAAGAATTAAGGTGTGTAGTAAGTCGTAAATATGATATCGAAAAATCAGGACAGTGTCTTTACACAATAATGTTGTGAGTACCACCTTTAAAATAAGTTGACAGTGATTATGCACTTTTCTCACAGAATAGCAGATATTGTCTTATTTAACAGTAGAAAAAAACTGAACTGAAATGAGAATGTTACTGTTTATCAAAAGGAAACTATTATATAAAGAGATTTTTATAAAGATTTACTATTAAGTTTAAAAAATACTCGGAATGGGAATATGAAAAAAAAAGTATCAGCATGAATCAAAATTTATTTTAAATCTTCGAAATACTTTCAACTTTAATCCACATTTGCCAGAGTTTATTAAATCATTAAAACAGGCTTTAAATTGCGTTTGTGAATTTCCTTCAAGTTTCTTAGAAAATTTTCTTTCATTAATGAATTGAAAACGATAACCATGGAGAAAATCTTCAACCAAGTAAACAAGAAAAAATTGCAGGAAAACTGTAGTGGAAAAGGTGCATTACCATAGTAGAAGCTAAATTTTTTTCCATCATATTTTATGTCGTTTTCCATGAGTTATTTTACTCACAACACTACAAAATAATATTATATTTGTTTACTGTTTGGCTAGTCGGTTGGAATTCATAATGCACAACACCACGACAACCAAAGAAAATAAACAACATTATTTTGATTTGGCAATTGATTGATCTTTCAAGCACCATTCATATGGTTGTTTAGCTGTTTCTACGTTAAAAGCCAAGATCCAAGTTTCAATTGCAGATAAAAATATGTTTTTTAAAACACATTATTACCTGGATTGAAACTTGCTTCATTTTTCGATTAATATTTTTCAAACACATAATATGTATATATATATAATATGTTTTAAAATACATATTAATTTGCAATGGAAATTGTATAATACAT
>JAPDSC010140467.1:187769-225950 GCA_026290005.1 Latrodectus geometricus
ATGTTTTAAAATACATATTAATTTGCAATGGAAATTGTATAATACATAACTTCATTGTTATTTTACAAAAAATCTCCCTTCCCAATTGAACAGGTGATTGTTTTTGGAAATAAATTCAATTTTTCGAACTAGCGCTGCGATGGGCCGCAATCTTAAATCTTTTTCTAAAAAATGCGTGACAACAACGAATGGTATATGAGCTTGTTCATATTGTTCAAAAATGTATATCTTGTTGATAAACAACAATAATTGAATATGACTTCTTTGATCTAAGCGATTATATTAGGTTGGGGAAAAAGTTATCCATTATTTTTTCGGTAGACGTCTGTAGTGATCGCTATCTCGTGAGGTATCTATCAAACAATTTCAGATTTATGCTCGTTGGAAAGGTGGCATTTGACACTAAAATATCCTCTTGCGGTTTTTTGTTTGATTAATTCAGTTACGAGTACAAGGTTTCAAAAATGGAAGACAACAAACAGAAAATTCGATACATTTTCGTTTTTCTCTTGTAACGGCGAAAAAGATAGCCGGGTGGCTAAAATTGTGAAAGGTGTTTATCGTCCTATATAAGACTGTAACAACCAGTTAAGTACAATTTTTGTTTCGTCGATTCTGTTTGGGTATTTGGATGCTAAAGATGCACCTCGCATGAATACAACATCGTCGAGAATGTCTATAAAATATCAAAAATTATCAAACTTGACAGCATGTCTTCAGTCGTAGCTTCGTACAAGACCTAAAAATCTACATGAAAACTGTTTTAAACCTTTTTACAAAGCGAATCTGAAAGAAGTTACAAAAAGTTCACGTAAAAATAATGGATTTCTTTTTCCCCAGCCTAATATTGATTATTAATTGATATTAATAATCATCTACATCCTCATCGTGAATCCTTAAATTTTTTATTTCAATAAAATACTTTTGTTTTTAATAAACAATCGTCTTTAAAAACGTTCTGCAATATTTCAAAAGCTCTTTTGTGTTTAGAACAGAAATTTTAGTTCCCAAACACATTTAATGCATTTGTTTTTGTTCCATAACATTCGCTGTTTCAAAATAACGACGGAATAAAAATTATTACCTGATTAAAAACTTAGAAAATGATTGGACTTGATTGTTTCATAATGCTTATGAAAGTCTTAAAATAATAAAATTTGATAAAAGTTTGAAGACGATGCTTGCTTAGAACAAAATACTTTTAGCAAAGTTGCCTTCATTTTCAAATCCGATTAACAAGAACACAATGCATATTATCTATGAAATTTAAATGAAGAATTTGAGGTACTTTTTAATCATAATAGTATGTGTTATTTAGATTGATACCATCATAAATGGCCTAACCCATTTTGTTTACAATTGCCGCAATGACCGCCCTAAAACATCTGAAATATGTTCAGCTATGACTATGTTTGTCATTTTTGTTTATTTCTTGGATAGCAACATGAAAGGTCACGCAAAATCACGTTCCACGTTTGTCTAGACTCATAAATCACTATCTTTTTCATTTTCAACTGACTAGCACTTGATAGACTTATGATATACTATTAATTATGAATTTTTAAACTCAAAATGATTTATGTTTCAAAAATATAATGAATACTCGAAAAACTAACAAATGGTTAAACACAATTTAATCTAAATTTTGAAAATGAGGATGCTTTTCAAAAGATTAAACTTATATCTGCATGTATTTTCTATTATCGCAGAACCATTCTTTCGTTTTCACACGTAAAACAAATGGAGACAACGAAGACATAAAAATACGAAGGCATATTTGGTTTTTCGAACAATTAATGATCTGAATTCCATTGAAATTATTAGCTAAATTTCAGAAAAGAGTATTACTACTCCCAGAAAACTTGCTATAAAATAGAGCATTATCTCCATACAGAACAACAAAAAATTGTTTGAAAATCACAATAGAAGACAGAGTTTGTAGATTGTTTAAATAAAAACAATTTTTAACTAAAATTCCGTTCTATTTTTATTAAAAAGTTTAACTCAAGGAAATTTCATTTTCTCTGGTATCACATGCACATGAATCAATAAACATGCCTAAACTTATACAATTTCATAATTTTAGTATTCATTTAAAATAAATTAATTTCAGATTGAAAAATATTGCAAATATTAGGACTTTTCTCGATACACCAAGTTTTGTATAATTACAATAACGGATGGCAACTGATAGGACAATATCATAAAATGTTATTTTAAACATAACGGAACTTCCAAATTTCGAAAAGCTTATCAAAATTAATTTTATTTACATTTATCAAAAGATTAATTCAAAAAATTTTTTCTAAAATGTTAATAGCGTAATTAATGTTTACAAATAAATAAGTTATTTAAAAAATTAAAAAATTCTTTAAGCACATACAAATTTAATTTTAAGGAAATTCTCTTTTATGACTTTTAAAATTCAAAATTCCTTGGCAGAGTGATGGAAATAATTTTAATCATTAAAAATTGAATTCAGGCATATATGCTAATAGTTTATTCTTTTTTAAAAGCATGAAAAATAAATCTTCGATGTTGTTTCAATATCGGTTTTATTTCAAATATTTGTCTAGACATAAAGGATGCTTCATTTGTTTAATATATTCAAAGTATTTATATTACTTCATCATATATTTTAATTTTTACATGCTGTTATGGAAACAAATTGCATTCACTTGAATGAAAAACGACGATAAAAAAAGTAATTTTTCTCATAGTTTTTTGAAGACACAAAAATTTAATCAGTTCAAGGTATTGATGTAATGGTTATTTGCTTATGGTTCATATAAATTCCTATGTCTTTTACAGGGTTTGAGAGATGTTTGCAATAGGTATTTTTAAGCAAAATATTATATTTTAAAGAAATACTATATCTATAGCTTTGTTATGTTATTATAAAATTTAAAAAATATTTTTTTTATTATATGATGATATTTTAGTGAGATAACATTTTTCCTATTATATTAGAAAATTGTGGATACATAATATCAGAACATTGAAATGAATTTGAAAATTATAGAAACGCAACGTTGATTTCCTGTTTATGACAAAAAACTAAATAATTTTTTTAATTTACCAGAGTTTATCTTTTTTAATTAATTATTATATAACCGAATATTTTTTATTTATTATTAGTAAATTTCTAAACAAACAATAGTATTCTATGCAAAAAGTTACAAATAGTATGAATATATTTCATTAATTCATACTATAATAATGAAATATAATGTTATTCATTATATTATACACCAATTCAAATTATCATCAAAATTTTATGTCTTTGAAAAAAATTAACTGGCAACAAAAGAAATTGTGTAAGACAATATGACTTCTGAGAAAATTTTCTAAAACTAAATATTCTTATGTTACAAAATATTAATTATGAAAAGTTTTCGCATACATTGAAAATAAACAGTTTTATAATTGATACTTCTCCAAGTGATAATAATAAAATAAATTGCGTTTAAAATGTATTGTATCATTAAGCATTAAGAAGTTAACTATTCACGATGTATACTAGATATAATTGTTTTCTAAAATTATTAATACTATTTTCAACTATTCAGTTACTTAACGGTAACTTATAGGAAAATATTTGAAAGATAGCTTATTTAGACGATAAGAGTACAAAAATAGTTTGATGTCTTTCTATTAGTTTAATAATAATAATTTTAATAATAATATAATATTAATTAATAATTTCTACACTTTTAAGTAATTGAATTCGACATCTTCCATTTTTTTTCTAAATTCTTTTAGGTAAACAAAAAAATGTAAAAATATTTCAAAATTTATAAATTACACATCAGAACGATTTTAAAGTATTTTTCAAAAATTTTACAGAATTTCATTCATTATTTATAGATGGATCAACTAAAAATATTTATTTTCATTCGAATAATTTGATTTTTTATTTTTTGTACTATTCAAAAGAATTTAAGTTTTAAAGAAAATTTTATTTGTTACTAAATTTAATTCTAATTATCTTAGAAAATTCATTAGAGGTTACGTGATCATATTGGAGAAACATGACCTTCATATTTTTTATAGGTACTATCATAGTCACATATTTTGGAATATTTAGCAAAACACAATAAAATAATTCTTTTGACAAGAATAAGTGTTGGAAAAAACGTTTTTGCGAATATTTCAAAGCGATATTGTTCTATTCTTTTTATTTATGAATAGATTGAACTCACCCGCAGGTGCAGAGTTGACAAATGCACTTCTTTTTAGCTGAAGGCATCTTGGCTGGCGTTCTAACTGTAGTCTTTTCCTTATTATTATTCAACTACCCTTTGAGTTAGGGCTTCATATGTTTTATTAATGAGAATAATGGACGCTTTATAATTAGGCACTGGTTCACTTCACTCAAGAAAGCAAAATCTAAAAAGAAAAATGAATTACATTAGTTACATAAATAATTACAAGAACATGTATGTATTTACACATAAGAGATAGGTTCATATTTTTTAAATCACTATTTCCTGCTATGAATGCTTTCAACATTTAGAAGATTTACTGAAGTATATACTTAATTAACTTTTAATAGAAAGAGTACGAAATAGCCAATTTTATTGAATTTAAAAAACAGCATCATATAGACATAATATTTGAGCAAAAGAGCATTATATATAAAATTTCAAACTCATTTTACACCTGGTTCTTCTGAAAATACTCAACATTACATGTTCAGTATTAGAAAATAATTGAAATAGAAATTGTTATACATTTAATAATTTTTAAATTAATAAAATTTAATAATTATTAATACTGTAAACTTTTTACTCAAATAGTCATAACTTAGATGTAATAATTTTCCTGCATCCAGAACTTTTTTGTGTATATAAAAATAAGTATTTTTTTTTTAAATTTTCAGAAAATTTAAATAAAAGCAAGAAGTATGAACTAGTACAAATTAAAATAGAAAGATATAAAACATTATTTTACAAATTCTTTATTTCTGGTGAAAAACTTAATTTTCATTTTCAGAATACCATTAATCAAAAAGTTTAGGAGGACGAATTGATATTTCTTTTAGGTAAAAATATCCAACATTTTCTGCTTTGAATGACAACTTTATTGTATTCAAAAATACAAATAATCAATGGAGAAACTGTTTCTGAAATCAATCATTGGTATTACATTCATTTTGTTTCTATATTCTCACTTTTCATAGTTTATAATAATAAATTTATTTAACTAATTATTCTTTTTATTGAATTGTTTTTAAATAGTTAGCATATATAAATAAGAAGCCCATAGAGTAATAACCAAACCAAACCAAACACATATGAAATCACATAAATATTTTTAAATTTACATCATTAGATGAATCAATAACATGCACTATTTTTGAATTTATACTAATAGATGGTAATCCAATCTAACATTCACTGAAAACATGTTCTGTATCTATCATTATTTAAAAAACTACATTTACAATTTTTTTTAAGAAAATTGCATTGACAAAATATTATAATTTGTTATGCACTACTTTCAGAAAAGTCCATCCCATTTCCGAAATTAATGATATAATTTCAAATGCAGTAACACAGGTAAAAAAAGGTCAATAGATTTATTTTTATAAATGAAAAGAAATAGTTAAATACTAAATTTAAAGAGAAAAAGTAAACTCTGATGAGAATTTATTGTAAGCATGTTAGTCAGTTTTTTCCCCCAAAGAAAAATGAAATGTACAAACATATCATGCAAAAAATTATTATGATTATGAAGAATAACAAGAAAAAAACATCACTCAGAAAAATATTGCTATAAATCATGATAAGAGAACAATATTTAAAGAAATTATTTAATTTCATCAAAAAAATGTTAGTTCGTAATCTAACTGAATACCAATTGTCGCGGGTAATAACAAACCGAAAGTATATGCTCTTATTTTAGATGTTACATAAAAAATAGAAATATCCATAGATTGTGCGAGAAATGTGGTCCTGCATTTACAGGTAACTATAATTATGTCGTAAAATCATGTCGTAAAAAAGCACTAGAAAGATAATGAAATTTTTCAGAATATAGAAAATTAGTCAATCCTATTTTAGCTTATATATTAAGTAAATTGTTTTATACAATAGTGTACTAAAAATAAATGACTTAATATATTAAACATGAGATACGTTCTTATAATATATCTTTTTTGTGTGGCGAAGTGCAAAAATTTGAAGAAGCGTTGACTGAAATCATAAGTCTTTTGCAGAAATATATAACTTTGTTGTTTTTACAATCATAAGTAATTTTGAAAGTATTGCTGGAAAACGACTTTAAACATACACGGATTTTTTTTTTTATCATATTGCATATGTACTCCAGAAGATTCATATATGACGATTTTTATGTTTAAATCATTTGTTGGGATTCATTTAACACACCATAAAACCAATTGTAAGGGATTTTGCAAGGAAACATGAAGCATTGTCGTCTTGGAAATTACTTTGTTAATGGCTAGAAAGTAGTAAGCAGTTCTTTGATAATTTAAGACCAACAATTTTTTTGGCAATATTTGGAGAGAAACTTCAACATTGCAGAATAGAATATCTCATCATCATGTATTTATCTCTAATTTATATTTAACATTCAAAAGCATATTAATTTCCTTCAAATCTGAATATAATTTCACACGTTTTTACTTATATACACATAAGTTCGATATAAAATTTGAATCAAGGGCCTGTTTAGCAAAGACATTTTCATTCAAGGGAGGTCGCGAGTTCGAGACTCGTTTCATTGGCAATTGGAGCATATGAAATAGGTCGGGGTTAATGTCTTATAAGAAAATAATACCACTGAGATTCATACAAAATATTTGATTTTTGTGCTTGGTTTTTAAGTCCATATTAATAAGATCAGCTCTTACAAAGAATTTCAGACTATTAACATAAGCGACTCAAACAAATGGAACTGAGGAATCATTGGGTTTTCGAGTATTAAACACAAAGTGTTGCTATAAAGACGAGATAACTAGCTCAAAATTTAATGAGTAATTAAAACTGTTATATTTTAAATACTCGTGAAAAATTCATTCAGTCTGAAATATCGAGGAATGCTTGAAATAGAACGAAAGTCAAACGAATACCTGAAATATAGAGACACTAAATTCAAAAGAAGTATGAAAAACATGCTATATGGAAAGTAGAAGCTAGCATTTAAAATATTATTTACTCCTAGATGCAAATAAATCAAAATCATGAACAGAAAGTGTCATTATCGTTATTCCAAGGAAAATCATTTTGATGTACTATATTTGTTCCTCCCAAGGTCGGAAGTAAATAGATCGAAATGAAAAAGTCGATTTTGAATAAAATATCAAAAGCTATTTACTTATTTTTTCTACTGCTCCAGATCAGCATTTCCAAAATAAATAAAACTAATAAATCGAAGACTAAAATATAGATTTAAAAAAATTATAAATATGGTAACATTTTAAAAATATTTTTTGATTAGAGATTACACAATTATAAAGAAGAGCACATTAATATATAGGACAAATCAATACATACTTACTGAAATAATATTGCTTTCACAGTTCAAATTCATAAGCAAAATGAAATTAACATTTTCTAGTGAAAAATACATGATTAGTTTAACATTAGCCTCAATTTCATTGAGGAAAAAAATTATTTCAATATATTTTCTCTCATATTAGATACACTGAGAAAATTCTACACAATTAGGTTTCGAATTTGAATCTCGTATCCATTCATTTTTGGTGACGAGATAAAAATAATATTTGTATCAAATTTTGGTTATTATTATACTAAAGCTGAAAGTCTGATGGACAAAGAGGAACAAATAAACCAAACGAACAATATCAAAATACTTACATTTACGCAAACGGAAATGGCATATATGAAATTATATCGTATATATATGCTAAAGGAAATCTCTTATGTATAATAACTGAGAGCTGTAATAAAATTTTAAGAAACCGCAAGAATTTTTATAGATAACTGGTTTTATGAATGAAATACTTTGTCGATGGTGTAATCATAAAACTATATTTTATTTTATATCATTTTTAGCACTTCTAAAAATGCAATATTCCTAATGTGATGTGACCATGTAAAAATGTCATGTGATGATGTTGATTTAGGAATTCTGATGAACTTATTGAATCGTTTCAAGACATAACACACAGTTTGAAGTAGTTGTTGCTTCAAACTGTTATATTACATATGTTGGGCTACAAAGATATGTACATTATTAAGTGAATGCTCACACAGAAATAAATGTTAGTGATAAATTGTAAGAAACTAATGTATTATGCAAAAGAAAAGGAAATATACAAAACATGAGTACGAAGAATATACAAAATACGAATAAGAAAAGCAGGTAACGTTTCGTTAGTGATATAAATACTATTGATATTCCTGACGATATTTCAGACACTGATAGTTGTATATTGAAGATAGCCATAGTGAAACTGCTAAGAATTTCTCGAATTCCATTGCGGATAGTGACGAATCTGAAAATACATTTCTATTCAAAACGTTCGACAATGGTGCAAAATTGATATGCAAAATATTCCACGAACTCTTGCTTCTTTTCCTTTTCTTGGCAATCCCGAACCAAATTTCTCTACAGTAAATGTTTTGGATCATTTTGAACATTTTTTTCTTGAAGATGTTATGTTGTAAAAGTGACCTACAGATACGTTCAGCAGTATACAAAAAAGGCGATTCTTAATGAAAAATAAAAATGGACAAAATGGACAGAGATGCGAATGATAAAGAACTAAGAATGTTCTTTTGGCTTGTTTCGAAATTTATCATACAAAACATTTATTTCTAATAAATGTTTTGTAAATACTTTGCATATTTCATTAATATATACGTTTCACCCTTGTTTTTCATAAAAAAAATTTATAGTTTAACCGAGATTGATTTTCAAAATTTTGTTTTTATACCATTATTCTTCAATTTCAATATTCTGACAATCTTTTTCAATGATCTTATTCTATATTGAAAAAAAAACTCTTTTACAAAAACTTTGTATATTTTAATTTTGAAAGATATGTAAATTTGAAATATGTATTAAAAATATGCAATTTTTGAACTTATGTTGATAAAAAGAAATACGCAGTTAGAGGGCTGAAAAAGAATAAAATTAAATAAAAAATTCAAGAATTTTGCATTTTTTAATTTGTTCAATTATCAAAGTTCGCAGTAATTATTTTTGTATATTATATTTTGAAGCCTAAAAGCTTAAAAATAAGATGAATATTTTTCATTGCTTAGATAGTATATGAAGCAGTATTTCAAAAGTTAAGAATATATAATTAAACTGTTTCATTGGCAAAACAGAAATGATGGATTGATTTTGTGTTTTCAAGATCAAATGGGTCAAAGACATTTTTTTTTTCATTTGTTAAAGATATAATCAATATCACTAACCACGAAACAAATAACTAATATATCTTCAACGGTTTATTATGTGGTTTGCTTACGAAATTCTATAATAACGATAATGGCATGAAATATATTTTCCTTAGAAGGAAGGAGACGTTCAAAATTCACCCGACATATTTAGGAAACAATTAGATGAATTATACTAAATCATTGATTACCCAGATATTTTGAAGTATTTTAACTATGGTAATTATGGCAAATTATATAAACAATTCTTTTTTTTCATGAAATGAAGTGTATACGTAAAATTATATTTTTAAAATGCATAGCTGTCAATATTTCCTTTTAAATATATTTGTTTTAAAAGATAAAAAATAATTATTTTTCATTACAAAACAAATAAAACACAGTTACGTTTTAAAAGGGAAATATTTATAAAAACGATTTTCAAAGGAGATATATAATAGCAGTTTAAAAGTATAGAAGATAAATTAAAGTAATTTAAATTATTATAAATATAAAAAATATTTTATACTTTTAATTATGATTGTCACGGTGATTTAAATAATAATTTTGGGGGAAATGGAACAATTTTGTAGGAGAGTAAAACAGATTAAACACATATGTGTTCGTGTTTCTCACATATTTCTTATAGTTATCAACAACACAAAATTTCATATAAATTCCTTATTAACTCGATAATAACTAATGAAAATATCACCTTTAAATTAAAAGATAAAATTTAAATATTAAATTAAATATTTTCAGAATGATATTTTAATCTAGATTTAATAATTGTGATATACTAATGAAAAATTAATATAACGAATTGCAAATTCCTACATAAAATGTTAAATGAATACATAAAAAATTAAATTAACTGAATTAATTTTAATAAATTAACTGGGGTAATTTTTCTCATAAAATGCAAATAATGTTTACAATTATTCCCTGATGTTTTCTAATTTTGCTTCGGACGTAAGAAAAATTTATTTTAGAATACTTGACACAGGACTGTTTTCTTTATTTTTTATTGGCTATCCGTTTGAAATACCCTTGTAGTTAAATAAAAGAACTACTAATTTACAAAATTAAAGCTTTAGAATTCCTAAATTTGCTCATTAACAATTTAATTGTAATAATACAATACAGTTCATTAATATTTAAAATCCAAATAATTAATTATAAAAGAGAGGAAGGTAAGTCCTTAAAATCTTATACAATAAAATAAGTACTAAGTTCTAGTGAAATTTTCATTTTCATGAAAAGAATTTTATTCTTGAAATTTTCATTTTCATGAAAAGGATTTCATTTTGTATAGAACATACACGGAAAAAGATAATTATGTGACGCAGAAATGTTTACTAGGCATATAATGATTTTTCTATTTATAGTGAAAGGAATTATGTGATTACATTATTGCACACGCAGCAAAGATGTAACTGCGTCATCAATATTCTTCCAATAGTTTAACATTTTGTTTGCTCTCATACTGATTAAATTTTAAAATTCAGCATTAAATAAAAAAAATACCCAATGTTTAATAATAAATAGTATAGACAGATATAAAAAAAATGTTGAATATGAAAAGCCAGAAATGACAAACAGCCATTTCTTTACTGCTTTAATTTATTCATAAATTTTACCACTCAATGCACTTTCGTCATTCCTTATCAATTCCAATTATTGGTTAGATAAGAAAAATGAAAGCTAATGGATATACAAAGTTAGTTACATATGTAATCATAATTACTGGGTTAAGTGATTTCACTAGTTGTTCAGAATCAGATTTCTAAAGTGTAGGTCATCATCATCGGTCAGTTTATCTCTCTCGATTAAAACGGTGAAAATTGTTTTTCAGTCTACAATAGTGTCATTGGATCCCCTAGGAATTTATTCCAATGAATGTAGGTCGAGATTATACGTCACTAGGGAAAATAACCGGAAAAACATCAAAGTATTCGCTTTGATCCAGGGTTATTAAATTTATCGTTTTACCCGAGCGTGTCTCCGTTTATGATGTCTGTGTATTGTGTAATTTTAGGTGAACTTTTTACGCTGTTGATTGTTGTCTTTAACGTAATACAACTACATTGGAAAAATCCAAGATATAAATTGAATGAAATTTAAAATTCCAAAAAGTTATATAATTTTAAAAACTTTGAAACTGGAATTCTTTTTTTAAAATATGTTAAAAAATGATATAAGTTCAATAAAATTTAAACTTAAGAATTAAACAGAATGCCTATAGAATACATTTTCTTTTGATAAATTTAATTGAATTTAAAACTAAAAGTGTTTTATGATAAAATTCAAAATAAAATTAACATAATAAACATACATTTTTATTATTATCAAAATTTTGTGCTTTAAAACGGCTTCTATATAAAAAAAATTGATTAATTGATTATAAGTAATAAAATACCATTTAAAAATTCAGTGTTACACATTTAAAAACAAATAAGAATGATAGAAAATTACTGGAATGCTTTTAATCTCTGACAGTCGATATAAAATACCTAATAAGACAACCAAAAACGCCATTGATAGTGCACAATTTTAATGGAAATGATTTCACATAAAATAACATTGTTTCAGATTTCATTTATTTTGATACAATATTTCAGAATTATAGAATTTCTTAATTAAACAACATTATGTATGAAAGCAGTAGTCTGAATTATCAAAAAAAAAAAAAAATAAATAAATTGATAAATGTAACTTAAAAAAAACTTTTTTGTACTTCATACATTTCTAGACATTTGTGAAAGTATATATAGCACGATACTTTTTTTTCATAAGATTCAAAGTGTTTTAATTAGCATTAAAATAAACAAGCTCAAAAATTTTTAGATCAGGGAAACAAACAAGGTTTTAAGACGTGTGCTATTCAAATTTCCTAAATCCTTAATAAATAATAAAATTTCCTAAATACTGTTAGTTCATACCTTCCACTAATAGCAATATATATTTCAAGAGTGAATTTTCCGTGTATACTCTTTGGATGAACTTAAGCTCTATTTTTTAATTTTCAAATCTTTTAAATAAGAGTAAGAAAGTATTGACGTAAATCATTATAAAGATTAAATTCGATCTCTATTTAAACAACACTTAAAAATACAGTTTTAAAATATACATCATTAAAAATAATAAAATTACAAACGAACCTTACTTATTCATTAATTGAAACATTTATTTGAAAAACGAACATTATTTTAAAGCAATGCTGATTTTTTACACGAATTATTTTTCGATATACATTGTTTTAGAATCATTTTAATTTAATTAGCACCCCAAGCAATTTTGAGGATTTTTAAATAAATATCATTTTGAAACTCACAGTGTAGTGTTACTTTCAAACAAATTAAGTTAAGGGGCAAACTGATTTCATTTATCTTTCGTTCATGAGCTTTTTTTAATGGTAATTTTCTAAAATAATTATGTTTGATCAATACAAACAAGGAATAATATTTGAATTATTTCTTTTATCCAAGAATAATCACAGTAAAAGAATAAAATGAGATGATCTGAAATGCAATCTTAAAACAGACAAAAACCAACTCCGAGCTATTATATTTATTTTTCTCTATTATTTTAATATTTGACAAATACCAATATTTTTCTACTGAAGTGAGAATATAATTGGATGTTGAATTTTATTAGGTTAATGCAGTGTTTTTCAATAAAAATTAAAAAAAATATTTAAGTATGCCGATAATGCGCTTTCAATGGATTTATAAATATTTATTATATGCATTAACAAATTAACTGACAAGATATGAAATTATGTATATCAATAGGCATTATTATAAAGTGATCGAATACTATATTCACCCAAATTATTTTTTCATAGAGAAGAAATGAATTCAGTGCAGACCAAATACATGTGTTGTTTTTCATAAGGAGATTATTTTATGAACAACAAATAAGATTAATACTTTTCAAATTTAGGCCTGAAAATTAAGCAAATATTGGAGAATATTCATCTGTTGCAAATTAAATTCTGTTTGACATCTTATTTGCAGTGTCAACTTAAGTTGAATGTCATTCCTAGTCAATAATGGTCCTAAGCAAATATTGATGTTTATGAGTGGTAAAGATTTTGAATTATAAAATTTTAAGATAAAAAGTAGACTAACTATGTGGGCATATCATTTTGATAAGAAAAATATTCTGTTTATTTCAATTTGATAAGGTAGTTATATATTTAATAAGAAACTATTTTATAATATCTGTTATACTAATAAAAATTATCTGATAAACATTAAAATTAATAGTAAATCACAGTAGTATAAAAAAGTATTGTAGAAACATGAATGTATTAAAAGTATATCATGAAACACTGCCCAAAAGCATAAATTGAAATCTTAAAGACTCAAGTAATTCTAGCATATCACAAAAAAAAAAAAAAAAAAAAAAAAAAAAAAAACTATTTTTACATTTAAAATGAACATACTAAATAACTTCAATAAAAATGCATTTTTCTTACAATTAAAATATATTTAGTTAGTCCAAATAATTACTTAAGCAAAAACAAAAAATTTAAAAAGAGTAAAACATCTTTCACAAAGGATTTTTTACATTTGTTTTTCCAAATAATACTGTGCAGAAAAGTTAAATAGTGTAACATTTTTCCAGGTTTATATTATCCACTTATCATCACTACAGTTATGAATACTTTAAATATTTAATCCAAACAGCTTCTATTTTCTCAAGAGCTTAAGAAATAGAGTGTTATGATATTGAAATAAGTCATTCTAGGAAACAAAAATGCAACTCGATACTTCAGTCTATAGTTGTTAGCATTTATAAGTGAAGAACTTGCTGAGTAGTGGAAATATTATCAGTTTCCTGTAAACACATTTGGAGTAAAAAAAAATAATTTTTTGCCAATACTCAGCTAAATCTTGAAATTTGTCATAAAAAAAGTATAATAATTTGATAAATATGTATCACAATTAAATAGCAACTATAAAAAATTATGCTTTTTGTGTATTATAAATATGAATTATTATATCCTAATATTTATTTTCGTTATATATATATATATATATTTATTTATTTATTTATTTTCCTAATATATTTGTAGTTATATAAGATAATAAATGTAAATTTCTAAAAATATAGGTATATTAATATTTTTATAAACAATCTTTATTAAAAATTTCTTATATAAGAGTATAAAGTAAATTACAGAAAAATAAACTCGTAGTTTATATTAAACATAAAAATTTATGGCAGTAGAGATGTAATAAATATAATTTATGTAATTATATTTATAACTATACAAGTATAAAAAAATCTAAACAAATTATAATTTTAAAAAATATTTACTTATTAATAATTTAGATGATTATGAAGAAATTTGTTCAGCATAATATTTTTAATATTTAAAAAGAAATACAAGGAAATTAAAAATTTATATAATATGATAAAAAAAAATTTAAAAATCTAATAAACGGAGCAACAATTGCATGATTTTTTATGACTTCAAAATAGAAAACAGCAGAACAAGTAAACTCATTACCAATATATTTCAAAAAAGTATAAACAATATTATAGTATTTATATTCAGAAATTTATGCAGCTTTATGCAGCAATAGTAAATACGTAATAACAGTAATTTATATGTTCAGAATATATTCTTACCGAAATAAGAAGTCCTATCAAACCACATGATTGTAGCAAAATTTCTTACACACTAAGTGACACAGAACGAAAACAAAACTTTTTCCTTGTTAAAAAAAAACAGAAAATGAGACAGAAATTTTTGTTTTGTTTTCGAATAATGCACATTCCATCAAGCTGAGAGAAAAAAAGGTCCTGTCAAGAGACGCCTACTTGCATTGTGTTAAAACTATTGTAAGAATAATTTTATGTTCGTCGGACATAGGAAGAATGGAAATGAAAATTCGTGAAAAAATGCGCATGCGTCGCGCAGCCGGCTCACCTTCTAATTGTGATTCAAACTTTTCATAGGTCTACTTTCACGCTCATTAAGATGTGATATTGACCTTTGTTTTCCAATTTCAATCAATGTAAAACATGTGATATGACTGAATATTACCGTTTGTAGTATAAATATATATATTAATAATATAAAATTGAGAATTTGCTGTGTTTTTTATTAATATCTATTTTTTAAGTAAATGAAAAAAATTAGAAAGATAAATCGTTTGAATTTATTAAAAAGTTAAATAGTTATAAAAATTTTTAAAAATTTTACAAAATTTTTTTAGAAATTTCACACTTATTTTAAAAATAGTACTTTATATTTATATTAAAATGTTATTCATTGGTATCCAAAAACTATCAAATATTAAAAATGCACAATGTCCAAATTTCTGTTTAATCAATTAGTAAAAATGGTTGTTTTGTACAAGAGAGCATTGGATTAATATGTATGTATTTATTTATAAGTATTAATATTTTATTTTACTGGAGGGGTTATATAATTAAATTCTCTTTGTCAATGAATTTTACATAATAAATGCCTCAGTTCACATTATAAATTTATTAGACGCATCTAACATACAACTCAAAAAATTTGTATTTTATTCCTATCTAAATATATAAAAAAAAATTAACTTAGTGATAAATAATTCAACTTATAATGAGTAACAATTTATAAACTTTGCATCAAAAATTGAAAATTAATGACAATTATTTAAAATTGTGAAGATGCACTTTTCAGAAGAGAATTTTCAAATTTACGGAATTAAACATCATAAATGTTTGTTTAAACACATATTCATCATAAATAAATAAAATAATTAAAATAATGTAGCTCTGTATTCAGTTTTTTGATATTTACTGGTAAGATCTCAGGCTACTGGTAATACACATATGTTTTCGTAATTAGAATTCGTTTTTAAAATAAAGCTAATAGTGACTGAGAAAATTTTTATTCTTTTATGATCTATTACTTTTTTCTTTTTTATTAAATAATTTGCAAAACTAATATTTTGATATTTTTGAGAAAGTTCGTTGTATATTTTACCTAACATAAAAGATAATTTTTCTTTATCTAAATACTTTCTGACATTATAATAATGTTTAAATAATTTTAGAAATACATTTCCTACAAATGCCGAAATTTTTAATTAAAAAGTTTGTGGATATAGTTATTTCTATTTCTTCATTTTCTATAATCCATAATTCAAGAATTAGCAGATTAGTTATCAGACATGGTCAGTTATAGTAACTCTGAATTAACTTTAAACTACATATCCCGGTTGAATAAGCCTTTATATACAGAGAGTGACCATGAATTATCAATTATTCAATTAATAAATCCAGAAACACTATACAATAATTTTAATAATCTAATTTATTATCATTATCAGCTGATGCTAACAAATGATTATTCATTTATAATTGTTATTATAAATGTTTGCACACACACACAAATGGAAAATAATTTTGATTATTTTCTTGCGATATAATTAATTATCAAACATCAAGGTGAAGAGAACTCTATATTTATTGTTTTTAACAGAAATGAGGAAAGAAATATTTTTTACGGAGAAGAAAGCATTGTAACACACACACACACACAGTGGATTAAATTTACTCTATTACAGAGAATGCAAGAAACAAATTTTTAAGGCCATTTTTAGCATAATTTCTTTAAATTTAAGAATGGTTTTTCAAATATTACAAATATTTTGGTAATTTTAAGTTTAGTAAAATGTTAAAAATAAAAAAAATCTTAAAATTTCGTAACACACTAATGTGTTACGTTGCAAAATTTTAAAAAAACAATTTAATAAATAAACAAAATTATTAATTGCAAAAAGAATTATGCTGTCTAATGAACACACTTGAGAAAGTTTTCACTTCTTATTAGCAGCAGATATTCTGTTAAGTGACATCCCATCTGGGAAGAATAGATAAAAATTTCTGCCATAAATCTTTGACTTATTCATCATTTGTTTCGAAAGGGAAATATCTTTCTTGTTCTGAAAAATATTGCCTTTGTTCTTTCTGTAACATTTGGTAAGTCGCCAGATTTATTTGGTTTTTCAAATATGTTCGGCATTGTTTCCTATCCTTATTTATATGCATTTTTTTCTTTCAACATCTACTATTACCAAAAGTTATTTTTTTTTACATTTAAAACGGATCCATTCATTATGTTTTATGGGTTCTGTTAACACTTCTCTGTTTTTCAATGGTTCTATTCGAAATTTATAAATTTATATTATTTAAATCAAAGTTTAAATTTCCATAATGCTTTAAAGGCTAACACACAGACAGCATTTTTTTAATGAATTCTAATTCTGAATATTTATAATATATCTGTATAATTAGAGTTGCATTTTCAAAACTTAATGTAAATTTCTTTTTTATCTGGAATGGTATTTCTTCCCACATAAAGGCAATATAGCAATCTTATTTTAAATTACATAGTTGCATTTTTAGAATGTTGTGTAATTTTTATATGTAAATAGCCTAATGTTTACCTTATACTGGTCAGTGATTATAAGTGAACTTAAGCAGATACATTATTTTGTCTCAAAATATGCCAAGTTAAAAAAAACATAAATAACAACTTTTGCGCAAATTAATATTTAATTAAAAAACAAGAAATTAATCAAAAAATTCTAGAAATATAAAATTTGATTATATTTTCGATCTAATGCACTCTTAAGTGGAAATTTTCCAAATAATTCATATAAGGAAAATTATATTAAGATGAATAAATTATTATGAAATTAATCATAAATTTTAGTCATAATTCTGAGAAACAAATAATTATTAGGAAGAAAATTTGCCATGGACATAATTCAAGGGAAAAAGAATAAATTTTTTATTCACTAATTGTAAATTTTAAGAATAATAAATATTAGATGTAAATTTAAAAAACAATGTTTTGAATAGCAAAAATATTGTTCTATTTCAAAATATATATATTCATAATCAGCTTTCTTTTTCAATTTTCATTTAGAATATTAAGTTGATTAAATATATAAATTGATTTTTGGAGAATGAATGAAGAATGTTGAAGGAAATTTCCTTAAGTTTATTAAATCTTATTTTGAAACTTAACATTTTTAAAATCATAGTTTTTCTTTTTATGTTTTATTATCTTTTGGATTTCAAAAATAAAATTCTAGTATTTGAAAAATGAGTGAAAGATATAAGGAAGAATTAAGCTAAATTAATCAAATTTTACATAAAATTTCTTAAATCGATGTTTTACTGGTTATATATATTATTGTCTTATTATCTTTTATACTTGAGAAAATAATATTTTTCATAATTTCATTTAAATAAAAATTTGAACCTACAATTATCTGAAAATTAAAAATATAATTATAAAAAAAATAATAATGCTGAAAATAGGCATATGAAAAACAAGAAAATAAATATAGACTAAAACAAATACAAACTATATTCTACATTAAAAATTATCACCTAGAAATTTTGTATTCATTCTTATTAATTTATTAACATTTAAATGAAATAAATCTTATTAATTTCAATCGAGATATTATTTTGCTTTTGGTTAAAGATAAATTTATTTTCTTATTGTCCAATTTAATGCTTGGTCTAAAATATGATTTATTTTTTTTAAACTGGTATTTAGAAATCCTACTTTTCAACCAGCAGTATTTTTCATATTAATGTGTAATGTGATAAAATCTTTATATTTTTTAATTGAAAATCATTAGCTTTGTCTCTTTAATTAAAAGAAGAAAAGAGGAAAAAGAAAGGAATCATTTGTAGAAAATGTTTGGTTGTAAACAAGCTAGATTTCGTAACTGTGCGCATGCGTACGCATGAATATCACTGAAATAACAACGATTAACTCAATTTAAATGAATCCAATATTTTTGATTTTAATAAAATGCTTAAATAATTACGAATTACTTGAATGAATTGAAAAAAGAAAGTATTCTATATTCTTGAGCTTTATATTCCTATTACGAACAATGAGTATATCGTTGAGTCGGCTGAAGGAGTTGACGCATGCGTATTAATACTCAAGGGTGCCGTTACTTTCGGGCGGGAAGTTTGGGGAGCCGTCTCCTTGGGAACCAGCGAACGGACGACAGCATGCTTTCCAGAAACTGGGCCAAACAAATTCAATCGAATTCCCTATTTCCCCGTCAAGAAGCTCGCTCGGGTGTATGCTTCATTTCGGAGAAAAATGCGTAAGTGGGTGGATCTGATGACACCCAGACTGCAATGAAGGGGGATAGATGCGGGGAAAATCAGATCACTCCCGTTTATGAGAACCAGATTTCTTCATTCTCACGAAACGAAAAACCGAGAAAATTGCCTTGCGTGTATTTATTATAATTTATTTTTAATTTGAAAATTTAATGGAATTCTTAATGTATTAGGTTATATTTATGGCGACAAAATTGGAATAGGAATAAATGGTGAAATTTTTATTCGAATATTTAAAATTAATAATAATAAAACAATTTCTAATTAACAAAACTTTACATTTTATTTATTAAAATGTAGTTTATGCAAGTTAAATATATTTTAACAAAAGATATTATTTCATACTTAAAAATAATGCATAATTCTAAAAGGTGATTGTGTAATTGTTAGAATTGTGATAAATTCATAAACAAATAAATACATTGACTCCATGGAATCTGTTGTTTTTTTATGATTGCATTATGTAAATAAAAATATCCATGCATACATATGATTAAAAATTCCATTTAATTTGATTTTTCTAAAAACTTTCTATTTAGTATTGAATAAAAATATCAAATTCTAATGGCTACAAGAGCTTGCTATTCAAAATCCAAGTATGTTTAACTGTACAGGGAATAAAACTCAACAGATCTTTTATTTATAATTTTTACAGCTTTTATTATTATTTTTTTCCAAAATAATCGAATTCTGATAAAACACTGTTATTAAACTTGCAGAGTATCTAATGCAAATTAAAATTTTCGTTCTGCTTACTCATCGGTCGAAATGAGTTCTAATTAGTAATGTTTTTTTACTGAAAATCTCAAGGCAATTTACTATGATTTTAAGGACTGAAATTAGAAATTGATTTCTATCTTTTCATTAAACTTTCACAATGTTTTATAACGTTAAATTTCATTTTTATTATGTGATATTCAAAATTCAACATGATTTTTTCATAAGCGTGTGTTTGTATATAAAGTTAAAAAAAAATCGAGTGTTTTTCATTAATTAATGATTGTCAGCTTTTAGTTCTTTAGATCTTAATAATTAAATTTGTTTTGTTATTTAATTGAAAATGATTTCGATTACATTGGATTTACGATACTAATTGGAGTTAATTTTAATCCTTTTATAATTGGCGGAGTTTCAGTCGGAAAGAGAATAGAAATTCCTTCTTTGATTGGAATTTCGCTCGATACTTTAAAGAATGAATTTTCGGTGCACATATTGGTGTCGTAGATAATGTTAAACTTAAAGAATTCAATCCAATATTGCATAAAAATATGAATTTTCATTAAATGAAAGTTAAAATTTAGAACTCAACGTGGCCTAGTGGTAGCATAGAGCTCTTGTGAACATAAGCTTTGTTTCATATGGATGTTGCGTTTTTTCCTTCTGCATTCACGTCAGGTTGGAGTGGGTGCTTGGGAATTTTCCGGATTTCCTCTCTCACGAAATGTGAATATAATTCATTATCTATAAAAAGTCCTCTGGGAAATTTTATTGATAATGAATTATATTCGCTCTCTATATTATATAAACATAAATAATTTATTTTTATAATAAATTATCTATATTTATTATAAAAATAAATTAAATAAAATTATATAAAACTACAAATAAAACTAAAAAACTATAATTATATTATAGTTTAATTAATTATAGATAAAACTATAAAAACTGTTTACATAGTTGATATTAAAATGCCTTACTATAGCCTTCAGTCCTTAATTAGACTGCTTACTACTCGGTATCCTGATTTTAAAGTTTTCAAGTAAACTATGCACAATAAAAGCTTCTTTTTCTGTAAATACTACTGTAATTTCACCTTTCAAATTTCGTAGATTAGAATTACTTATTTAAAATGCGATAAATTCTTACAGCATTATCTTTCGTCTCTCCTAGCTATATTTTCTTTAAAAGAAAGCATTTTAAAGAAATTCTATATCAAATTTTTTCTGTAATAAATTCAATTTTGTGCGATTTTATTCATTCTTTATCTATATCTAAAGGAAAAAATTATACTATCATAAATAATTAATATTTGTTTCTGAATCGTTCAAAAGTTCCTTGTTGATAAATAAATTGATTTTAAAATAGAAAATTATTGCATGCTTTTCCCAAAAGAACATTAATGGTGTAAAAACGTGGGAGACGTGTCACGACCTGATTTCCTGTGTGGACATTAACATAATCTGACCTTACACCATAGTAACGCCGGCCGGCCTTGGATTGACTAATTCGGACATCGTATGTGGCATATTGTTCACGATGAATGGTAGCGCTTTCATTAGAACGTCCTCAATTTGATTTTTCTTTTTGAACGCTAAAATGATACACACAATAGATATACGTTGTATATCTTGAAAAATAATAAGAAAATAGAAAGTAAATATGCCCATTATTGCCAAAAAATATTTATCGACATCCCTATTTTTAAAATATTTTCATCAATAAGGAAATAATTTCGTCTAATGGATCAAGATGATTTATTACCCAGATATTGAACTGAATGGAAATAAGATTATAAATATATGGTTTTATTATCCTTTTTTTTGTTTATGCATTCATACGATATCTTTTCAATACAGTTGCTCTATTTTTAAATATTTATTATTAAGAAATATATAAAGTTGATACAAATTAAATTTTGACTACGGGAAATGTATGATTATAAATGAAATCAGTAAGGTACCATTATCAATTTTTTTTTATTTGCTACTTATATTCAAATTTTAATGTTATTATTTTATCGGATTTTAATGTTTTTCAGCTTGTTTACAAATTTAAAATTGAATACACGTTCCGGATATAAGAGTAATTGGTCTTTTTACATTAATTAAGTTATTTCAGCGAAATTTGACTTTTCTAACTAAAAAAAATAACGATTTGAGGAAAAAAAAACAAATATAAATTACGTCGATTATTATTACAAGATAAACTATTTATTAAATGATTTATCGGTAATATAATGGTAGTTTGCATATAATATTAATAACTTTTTTTAAGTGATACTATAAACCAATATTAAATACTGTGGAAAAATAACTTAATAATTGGTAAATTGCTTGTTAAAATATGATCGGAATACTATAATTTTTCTATATTTTGAGGTTTTGACGTTTTATCTAATTATGATAACGATTGATTATCTTATTTGTTATAGAATGTGTATTTTTATTTTTTATTGTAGAAAAAAACTACTTATAGAAATAATTATTTTGCAACATTCGTAATTATTAAAATTTACTTATTTAATTCTGTTTTCGATATTTTTCTTTTATTCAGTGAAAAGCTTCTAAATCGATACATTTCTGATAGTTATTTTTAGTTTAAGTTTAATACAAGGTTTAAAATAATACCATATTAAAAAAATACAATGTAAAAACCTAAAATCTGATATTAAAATAATAAATAAACATTTTTACATATTAATATAAAATATTTATAAAAATTATCTTGGTAATATTCTGATTGTTTTCTTCAAAGATATGGTTGAGATTGGATGATTTTATATTGACTTGAAATTTTATCAAACTACCTATGAAAGTTTATTAAGATTTAAAATAACTTCAGCTGTTTTATGACATTATTTAGAAAAACATTTATACATTTACAAAATAATATTTTAATAAATATCTTGCATCTCTAATTTTTTTATTCATATTTAATGAAATATAATCATGCATAGCATTTATTTGTAAATTGAAAGTTTAAAAGTGCTTGTATTATGTATATTTAAGCAACTAGATTTTTATATTATAGTGGATAAATGTTTAACTGCTACTGTCTACGATTTCAAATAATTTTATAAGTTTAAAGTAAGCTAAAAATACGTCAAAATTACAAGTTTTAATATTTACAATTTTAATACATGTTAAAGTACAAGTAATAATAAATATAATAGATCAGTAAAAGTTTTAAATCAATAAATTTATCAATATTCAGTCTTGTCAACAGTTGCTTTTTTTTTTTTTTTTTTTTTGTGAAATTTTAATCATATTACTTTTATTTCAAAGCTAATTTGAGAATGCCAAAGAATTATCACTGAATTAATAAAAAATAATTAATTTTTGAAATTTAAAATGAGAATTCTTAAAATAACTTAAGCTTAATTGGGAGATTCTGTAATTATGAATAATCCAATTTTCATTATTACAGAATAATATTAGTTAGTAAATCCCAATTCCTTCACCTGTATCACATAAGCATTTACGTTATAGATTTCATGTATAACTATAACAAATAACAGCAACACTAAAAATATCACTGTACATTTGATATCGTAAATTTAACTAAAAGCGTTGCCGCCCACCCTGTCTAGTGGTTAGCGTAACTGACTACGGATGGGGAGGAACTGGGTTCGAATCCCGGCTCGGGCAGTTTCTTGTCCTTTCCTTGTATGAATGGGGTATGAATGGGTTCCTATGTGTGTACTGAGGAAGTCGGACTCCACACCCAATTGCGGTTCAGTTGAAAAAGTGGAGTAGCGCACCCATCCTGCCAGTCGGGCTGGCATTCAAAAAAAAAAAAAAAAAAAAAAAAAACTAAAAGCGTTAATTCCATATTTAAAAGTAAAATCATGTAATTCATTTGTTGATATATTTTACTGGTTTAATTATCTCCTAAGAAATTAATTTTCTCGGAAAATTAAAACTAGAATATGTCATTTTATATTTTACTACTCAGCAATTAAAACTAAAGAATTTAAATCGTGTGGTATTGGTTACTAATTTATTTGATAATCCTTGAATGTATTTTTAGTGCTTAGTTTCTCCTTCTGTTACCTGATTGTATTATTTATTAAATGTCTATCATTATATATATATATATATATATATATATATATATAGTTCACATTCTTTTATATATATCAAGTTCAAATTTTCAATTATAAAATACCTGTTATTAGCCCACTGAAATTCAAATAAATTTCTTAAAACTTTTAGTTAATGACTCTTTACTTTGATACAATTTTTTTTCAAATATTAATTCATTATATTTAATTAATTATTTTTAGTTTTATGTGGGAGAATAATACACTATTTTGTAGTGGTGCTATCTATTAACGTTAACAGTTTCTCCATTTTCACATTACTTACATTTTTAAATTTATTTATTTTTATTATCTTGTAAATGAATTTATAACTTCCTTTGAAAACTCGACTTCGTGGTTTTGAAACAAATTTGTAAGATAGATGGTAAGTGTATGTGTGTGAGAGAGAGGGGGTGAAAATATTTTCTAATTTCAAAAATTGAATGGTAAAATATTTATAAATGCCTCTCTGCAATACAATGCACCAAGAAACTTGCCTTCCAGTGGCAAAGTTGGTAGAACATTGACTTAAAATCTTCATAATTTTGGATCAAATCTCGTCGAAGCATAAAAATAATTGAAGTTATAAACTAAATAAACAGACTGGATTAACGGTATCGATCTTTGTTTCACAAATTGAGAATTTAATAAGAAGTAACTAAAATAAAATATTGTATACTGAAATATTCAGCAGAAAATACTTAGTTAAAAATTAAATAAAATTGAAAAGAATAATAGATATATTCGATAAAAATTGCTTTGAATTTCTTAAAAGAAACTGTCTATAATGTATTTGAAGTACTTAAGCTTTTCTTTCCTCCAGACATGTATTTGGAATTCCCCTTTTATTATTCAAAGTATGTATAAATAATATTATAAATTTATTCTAGTACATTAATTGCAATACATTAAACTTCAAGATATAATTATAACTAGAAGTTATGATAAATATAGTTCTGTTATCTCTGTAATTAATAACCAAATATCAGTATTTCTTGCTCTTTTTAAGTCATCTTTTAAGGTTTAGCATGCAAATAAAGCCTACGCCTTAGTCAATTAAATTAAAAAAAAAACACACACACATTAAGCTGAAGGGAGCATTTAAAGACGTGGAATAGCCTAAACGTGAATTTATGGTACGATGAATGTTATATAAATTCAAGGTCAACATTCACCCACGTTTTGTCTCAAAAACTTCCTTTATGAATCACCTGTGAGTAGGAGTTGCTTTTGGTTATAGCTAAAAGTCTTACCTGATGCTAAGGCCGCCATGTCAGAGTAAGAACCTGCTAATTAAAATATGAATGAATACGATAACACCCTTGAAAAGTGTATTCAACTTCAAAAAGAACTGTATTTTGTGAATGAATGAATTGAATGAGAGTTATTCAATAAATTTTAAGGATTCCTCAATTTCACAGAAAGGTTTCATTATCTTAACGGTAAATGGTTGAATAATCAAATGTGAAATATGCATATATATAGATTAATTGTGTATATATACATAACCGTATGTATATATATAAAATACCAATTGTGAATTATGTAATACTTTAAAATTGAATCCCTGAAGACGATCAAATCAGTTATTTAATTTATTCTAATTAGCAAATGTAGACTTTGCTTGAATTGAATAATCTTAATTACGAAGATGAAATTACTTTTTTGCCATATCATAAGATCTGTTTCATCTCATGAGATGTTTCATCTCATGATCCAGGATGAGAAATTAGACATCTGAAATTTTCTTGCACATGTTTTATTCCAATACCTTTTATTAAATTCAGGAAGAAATAATTAACAGAATCCTTCTTAAGTGAGAAAAAGTTAAAACTTTCTTGTTTGCAAAATCATTATTTGGGCAATTTAATTTTTTTGTTATCAAAGTAATAATATTCTTAATAATTTTATAAAATCATTAAAATTTTTAATACGCAACACAATTTTAAAGTAAAAAAGTTATTTTGTTAACGACAGTTAATGATCTTATTATTATTATAATAAATATAAATATATAGTTTTGAATCAAATGAAAGTTTTATCTTTCACTAATTATTTGGGATTTTTAACACATGAATTATTTCTAATAAAACTATCATTTAAGAAAATAATTAAATTTTCCTTAAAATGAAACACATTTTAAAGAAATATCTGGTTAATATAAATAAATAAGTGCAATGCCTGCGAAATTTTTTAAATTAAAATTTCATAAAATAATTCTTTTTTTTTTTTTTGCATTAATATTAAACATTTTTTTAAATTTCTTCAATTACAAACATAAAATTAATTATATCTTAGCATTTTGTTTAAGTTATGTAAATAAGATATAATCTTCTAAAGAACAAAAATCTAATATGACATTGCCATTACTTGATTATAATTGCATATTGGATTAAAAGAATAAAATTTAGTAATGCAATTACAATACATTAATTATTAAAAAAGTTTAATTGGTTGCGCAACATTTTATAGTTAGAAGACATCAGGAAATAATTTAAATTCAGCTCAGTTAGCTCAGTTGTGCAACAAGATTTTAAATTGCGATTGAGGCTGATTGTGCATGTACTGCGAGGAGGTAAACCGGCTCTATTAAGCTCATTTTTTCTTTGCTCAAAAAAGCTTGTCTGTTTTTTCGACGCCCACGTTGGTGAATACACGTGTAGCCTTTTCAGCAATTCTTAAATAAGTTAAACGCTTCTAGTTGAGTTTTCGACCAGTTAGTGTCAAGCTTAAAGGCAAACAATGGTTACGCAAACAAAAGCAAATTTACTTTGACTCCAAAAAACCATAAGCTTTTTCAATACAGCAATTTTAAAGTAAACTTCTTTTAACAAAGTGTTATTACTAATGCTTTCATTGAATCTAGTAACGTCTTTCCTTTGTTTAGCCACAGAGTGTAAGAGAAGGAAAACTGATGCCAATTTTCAAACTATGATAATAAGCGTCATTTTTTCCTTCTTCGATTGGTCTAAATTCAAATTCTGTAAACAATTACTAATTTTAAAAGTTAATAATTTAATATAAATCATTTATTACAATTTTAATTGTGGCAAAAAATATCTTTGAGTAAATTTTTAGACCTATTTTCTAAAATATATGTATATTCTAGAATATATAGTCCACTGTGCAACTTCAGTGTAGCGTAAGAAAATAATTTGTTAATAAAATATTTTTTCATAAAATTTATTCCAAAAATAAAAATTAAAAGAATTAATCATTTGATGATATAAATTTATGATATTTTGAATATTGCTTGGCCTAATTTATTTCTTTCATAGATGTAAATAATTACTGACGTGGAATTTTCAAAACAATTATAAATAATATTGTATACATGCAGTTCATTTTTTTCTCGCTTATTAATAAAATTAATCGAACTTTAATATTTCTTTGAACTTAAACATAGAGACGATTCATTTAAATTACGTTATTAGTTTGTTCAGATATAAAAATCATTGTTGGTGGAACAATAAAATTATAAATAATATGTGAATGGAAAAATGAAGAATAATTTTCGACTATATGTACCATAAGCACACCTATTGCACAAAAGCTTTGAATGATTTTGAACTTATGAAATAGCATGCTCGAATAAAAGACATTTATCTCTAATGAAGAAGTAATGGCTAAAACTGAAAAACATTTAAGGGTAAGATCATTTTACAAAAAAGGAATTGCAAGAGTTCGAGAAACGTTATTATAGATGCACCACTTTTAAAGGAACAATATTCATAATCAAAATCAAATTTTGCATAAAATTTGTTGTTTTATTAGTAACCCTATGAAAATATAATTTGATATGTTACATAAAGAAGGTAGCAGAATTCGAACAAGACGAAAATAAGTTTTCAACCTTAAATCTAAAATTAAATTATCAGATAAATTTTAAAATTGTCACATGTTACCCCCATCTATTTGATACTGGCTTAATTATTACTAATCAATCCTATATATTAAAAAACCTAATATTATATTCATCAGAATGTTACCTTTAATGCAGCTCGGTAGTTCATACATTTCATGAATTTATGCAACCTTTTTACAAAGGATAAATATATGAAAACCAACACAAATTAAAAAAATTATTTTCATTTAAGTGAATAGTATAGGCATGTCCTTCATACCAATGATTTTAAAGTGCATTAATAAAGCATTATATGACAGAAAGTTTACAAATGGTGAGCCATGATATTTAAAAATGTTTCCTTTCAGGAGCAATGACATTAACCTGCAACGCCCATTCACAAGAATAGTTCGATTCCAAGTATATGCGCCCACTGCCTGACGTTGATGTTAAACCTTGAAGAGTTTAATTTTTGATTATTAATAGTTTTACTAAATTCTAGTCAATTCTATGACGGTTGATTTAGGATACAATCTTTAGACAAGAGTTTCAACTAATTAAAACTCTGTTATTTAACCTTAAGGATTAAAATAAAAATTGTGAGGACCTTTCTTAAATTTAATAAGTAACACTTTCTCACATTCACTTCTGTCACATTTTAGAATATCAGACACGAAAGAATATCAAGGAAATAAAGCAAAAAAATCAATCGTAGCATCTTAAGTGAATATATTATATTATAATAGTAAGCGAATCAGTTTTTATATAATTTTAACTAAATAAATCTAAAAATCCGGTTGTATTATTATTTTGTTAATAATTGTTGCCACAAAGGTACCTGTTTAATAACGAATTTATTTTTATCTTTAACTGACTTTTCATAGCAATATACAGTGAACATTTGCAATATATTTTATGGACAAAGGAACTATAGTATTAGTGTTGGGCATGGTTGTAGTTTATCAATATAAAATGTTTAAATAAAACTTGTTTACAATAGTTGCTATATTTTGCATAGTATTTTCTATGTGAAATATATTATCACTATAATAATAATAATTTGTCAAGTATTTCAAAATTATGTTTTCGAAAATTGTCAATCCCCATATAATAGCGATAAATTTTGCAGAAAGTTACAAACTAATTTGTAGTTTAAATCAGGGATTCATCATGAAATAATTAAATGTGTTAAGATCGGTAAAATTATAAACATGCAAGAAAACTTTTTTAATTTCTTACTTATTTTTGAAAAGCTGTTTTGTTATATAAACATATTTTTTATTCAAAAAATTAATTATTTTTAAAAAATATATATTACAAAACTGTAGAAAATATTTTTTTAACATGTTAGGAAATGAATTATTTTTCTTTAGTGAAAAGTAATAGTTTAAGTAAATAAGAATGTCAAATAGCAAAAAATAAAGAAAGTTCATTTCTAATGTATAGTAAATATATCTTAAATTACTAATTACTTTAGATTAAAGTAAAAATATCTAAAGTAATTTGTTCATATGAAAGTAAAACCATTAAAACAAAACTAAGCAGAATGCACTCATTTTAAAATTATCATAAATTATTATAAATTTTAATTAATTGCTTAAATATATATAATAAATTTTAAAATTAAAAAACACTGTATATCTATATATAAAAACATTTAAAAATCATTTTTTATCTAAACAACAAAATTAGAGCGTCAAGAAAAACATGTTCAATTCCTTAATCATTAATGAAAAGAATTTTGAGAATATTTTTTATTTCCGAAACTGCCTTAATTGCCTTGAATTAATTCGCTTAAAATTTAAGAAATAATAAATAAATAATTTGATTAAAATAACACGAGGTTTTTTAAATTTTTCCTTTTTAAATTTGGTAAATAAGATTGAATCTTAAAGTTTTATAATTCAATAATTTGCTAAATATTATTTTGAAATTATACATTTATAATTTCTGTTTTCCCTCAAGTTGTTAAAACTTGTCACATAATGATGTTTATTTCTATAATAGAAAATGAATACACGTTATAATTAAAGTTGTGGAAAATCTTATTATGATAATTTGATTAAACGAGTTAATTAAACACTAATCTTATCACCCACAAAATTAGATAAATTCATTAAAATTCGATAAATGCATTAAGAAATTGGATTATTTACCTTATATGGTTTGAAAGATGATCTCATTGTTATAAGCACCTCTCGAGATCAACGGATTTGTTCACACTCACTCAAGTTGAGGCAATATTTTGATTTTATACCGCCTCTGCCCACACATACTCTCGTGATGCTTTGCGGAGGAAGTGTTTTATGATACATTAGCAATACTAAGTCATTTTGTAAAAAATAAACCCCTAAAAAATTAAATCCTAACCAGAATGTATGACATTAGAAGTTACTATTAAAATAAGCAGGCGTAGGTATTTTTAAAACTTTCTGTTATATATATATAACAGAACGTTTTAAAAATACCTATATAACCATTAATACACTTAATTACTTTCAAGAGCCAATTAATGGATTCGATTATCGACAGCGCACAAACAAAAAGCAAATTTTTTTTTTTATAGAATAATTTCAAGAACTAAACTAAATTCTAAAAATTGCTCTTATTCTATATTTAAGTATTTTAAAGAGCACATTCTATGACGTAAAATTGTTAGAATATGAAATTTGTAGGAAATATATTTTCATTTGTCTGGATATTTTCTTCTGTAGTAAACATAAATTTATGTTTTCATATTTATATTTCTTATTTGCTTCTTTTGCATTATTTATTACAATAAGAGTAGAATGAAAACTATTCAGCATATATAAAAGTTATGTATTGGAAACAATTTTCGTAGACTATATAGATGATAAATATTTGAGAAAAAATAGACACTCACAAACTTATGGGTTTCGCTCAGTAGTCTTCTTAATAAAGTGAACTTGACAAATATTTAAGCATTTGATACATTTTGCAACAAGCCTCATTTGATATTTTTTAATTTAAATAAAAAATTTAAATTAAACACTTTCCGAAATTAAGAAATTAGAAAAAGTATGCTGTACAATACTTAGTAATTAGAAAATATATAATTAATGAGAAATCGGTTATATTTTGTATCATTAAATATCTGTGTAATTTACGTCCAGTTAAGGGATTCACATATTGTTAAAGAAATTATATCAATTTGTGTATTTTGGAATAAGCGTATGTCCTTATGGAAGTTTTTCAGTTGGGTTACAAAAATTTAAATTTTCTATTTGTTTATTTTTGTGTTCCTCCTTTAATTTGTTTATTGCTAAGCAATCCAAGACATAAATTGGTACGCATAGAATGTATTTTTGATAAAAGAAAATATTTGTAAGAGCACCATAGTAGTGATGTTTCTTAAATAGAATCGTACAAAAAACTTTTTCCAAGTAAACACTGCCGAATATAACTATACATTGTATTCGAACGTAACAGCTGTAACAATTCAAGGACAAAATTCGAGAAACTTCCAAGAAAAAGGGACAAAAGATATATATTTTAAAAATAATCATAAAGAATAAGAAAAGAAAAGAAAATATGAGAAGAAAATTACTAGAATATAAGGATTGCCTTTTATTTGCATTGTTATACAAGCTAAAGTTTCTTACTACATTGTTGTCAAAAACAGTTATAATAGCAACATTTTATTTTGACTACTGGAAAATTTGAATGGTGCTTATGATTCAATATTTGTCTTATTACAATAGAGTAAAAAATGCTTTATTAGGGATTAATAACGAATGAATTTTATTTTGTTTACAATTTATTTTTCTGATTGGAATATAAAATATATGTAAAATAAGAAAAGCAAACTCCACAAAAACAATATCTCTAATTTTGTTTTATTATGATCGTCATTAAAAGAATATTATTGAAGAATATTTCCCAAAAATGAAACTAAAATGGGTGACATTGATCTGTAAATTATTTTTAAATAAATAAAATGCACAAAAAATTACACAAATAAAAAGATTCCATTATATTTAATAATTATATTTTCAGAATACGTTTCCATGATTTATTTCATTGTTATAAAAACGTAAATAAAATAAAATTCTGAAAACATTAAGTTTAAAGAGGTTTGTATAAACATAAAGAATTCCATTTATTTAGAATGAATCATAAAGAAAAAAACTTGGTAAATTTTAGTTCCTTTGCCTATACTTATGAAGATATAAATAGATAAATTAAAAAATAGTCAGCACACATAAATAAGTATTTTAACTAGAATGAATTTTACTATAAACATTATAAAATTAAACTATGACTGGCAAAATAAGCTCACAGTTGCTATACAACTACATGACTAGTCAAGATAAAATGTCATTTCATTTATTTAAATTATCATATCTGAAATTTTTTGCTTTCTTTAAACTATTTTGTAATTGCTACCTACTAGCTTTTTTTTTTTTAATTAAAAATCAGTAAAATTTCATGTTTATGTAGTAAAGCCTATCATTTGATATGTGGATTGTTTTCCTTTCTCAAATTCACACTTTATAACTTTAACATGCTGTTTCCTCATTTGCTTGTTTTGTCATGGCAAGAGTCTCTTATACCAGTTTGCATTTAGAAAATTGACAAAAATATCTTTTATTTTTAAGATTGAATGTAAATAGATATTTATTAACATGAAAAAGAAGTGTTTTCTTTTACTTGTTATCTTCAAATATTCTTATCTAGTATATGATTTTATTTAAATATTATTTACACTTTTAGAGTTTGGATTAAAAAGTAATCAGAGAAAGTTAAACGCGAATTATTTTTTTGTGGAAATTATTTTGTGAAGACTTTAAGATTATTATTCTTTTGAATAGAAAATCATTCAGAGCTATATTCACTCAAATAATATATGCTGAAAATATTGACACTGACTAATCAAAGAGTTAAAAATCAAATTTTTCACATGTTTTTTGAATAATTCGAAATCAATTTTTACTTTTTTATGATTTAAAAATTGGCATTAATATTTTTTCTTGTTATTTATTTATTACATAAGTATATTAATTAAAATAAAATTGAAAATTAATCGCTAATAATTCTGATATATTTCAAAGTGTAGACAAAATAGATTGAATTTTATTTAGACTTTCAAAAAAGTATATTAAATTGGTTTTTAAAAAATGCATTCGCCATTCATTTCATTTTTTAGAACTCATTATTAGCGTATTACTTAGTAATGAGTTCTGGGTTTGAGCTCATCCACTCTTGATTAACTAATGGATCCTGTAGATTTGTTTTCCGCTTGCATGTTTATCAGGGTGAGTGCTTGGGAATTTTCTGAATTTTCTCCTTAGTAGTACATGAATGTAATCTCATGTTTAAAATAATCTTCCAAAAAGTAAATCATAGCTTATATTAAAATTCTTCATATTAGCTTTAAACTATCCATTATCAAGTGTTATAACATATGATTCTTTTAAATGATTATATAACAATATGCAATTTAAATGATTAATACTAGAGTCCCTATCGTATTCTTATAAAAACTTTCTTGCAAAAGTTAGGAATTCATTAAGCATTTTATCTTGAATATTTTCGTGAGTTTAACGTATAACAAAAGGTATACTAGTTAATTTTCTTTCTTTCATAAATGAGAATAGTTACAAAAATATAATAATTTCTTGGTTTCAACATTTTAATCAAGTTTGTTTTAACAATTTATTCAAATATGAAAATATTTACATTATTAATCATTCTTAATAGGAAAAAGATGTCAAAGCAATTTTGTAAATTGAAATCCATTTTCTGTTTTTGTCATTGCATAATAAATATCTAACATCAATCTAACTATTTTGACACTTCATTAAAATAATTTTAAAATAACAATAGTTTAAAAATAAAGTAAATATGTTTAAGTTATTACGTAGTATGCTAACTAGGTTAGAATAGTTATTCCATCATGTTAATCGATAAATATAGATTAGGTGATAGTTTTTAATAATGGTAGACAGTTTCTCCATAATAAATAACTTTGATAGATTTGAAACTCAGAGATAATTGCATAATATTTTAAATATGGTCATTTAATTTATGCGAACCTGTACCTGAAATATTAAAATATAAGTGAAGTCAATTCTAATAATCATGTTTTTAATATACTGACTTTTACAGCAGTTTTAATTAATGTTCATTGTTAACATCTATCCTTAAATAATTTAAACAAACAGGGAAATAACCACGAATCTTTTAAAAATACTTTAAATAAACTTCAGTTTGGAAAATTTTTAAGCCATATTTGCATTTTTCCCCTGAAGTAAGAGAATATCATTATGGTGAGCAGGTACATATTATTTTTGTCACATGATATTTATTTAAAGCACAATGGCATTTTTGTATTTGAATTATTAGTAAATGATGTACAGAATTGCTGTCATTCTTCTTGTTCACGTTGAGGCATATCATGAAATACAATTCACCGTGAATTCAAAATTGTTCTTTATGTAGAAAACTAGCAAATTCAACCAAATAACATTAAGCTGAAGAATAGTAATACATATTTAATTTTTTCTTGAAAATGAATTAAAAGCAAACACCTTTCTTCAGTGATGTTTTTCGTGTTATTTATTTGATATTTTAATGGTGCTTCGTAAAAGAAATTACCAAAATGTCAACAATTTTTCTTTCATGAAATATAAACGAAGAAATGGCACAGATTAAAATAATAAATCACACGAAAATCAGGAAATATTAAAATCATGAAGCATTATATGGTTTTAAGAAAACCAATTTTATATTAAATTTTTCTTAATACTAAAAAATTGTGATTAGTCCCAAAGTAAGTTTTATAGATTGCTAAATTTTTAGAACCTTAATATATTTTTACCTTTCATGTGTGCGAGATGTAAATATAATATAAAAGCTTACATCGAATTATTGATTAAAAAATATTAATAATTATATTTGTGAATGATAACAAAATATAAATAAATTATACAAAAAATAAAGTTTTGCATGTAAAATTTCAATATTCAGAACATATGAGTTGTTTGCCGTAGGTTTTTTGTTGAATATAATTTTTTAGCATCATGTTATTCTCTTAACCATGATTAACTGATGTGGTTTCAGACATTTGTAAGAAATAGAATATATCTCCTTTATTATCAGAAATAATTTGTACTAGGATATTATAAAAAAAATAATTGATTTATTATCAGTGAAAATTACATGGTGCATACATGAAATGTGTAGTATATTATACTCATGTTACTTATGCTCCTTCTTTTTCATATTATTCTTCGTAATTAATTGTTTATGTATGAATAATAAGTAAATAATAATCACATTATTTGAGATTGGTAATTTTTCATATAATTATTTTTAAAAAAATGCATGTTTTAATCTAAAAAATCATTTTGATTGTTGCAGAAAATAAACTGATATACTGTACTTTATTTCAAAAATAATTTTTTGTCGTTTATTATAATTTAAAATTAATGATCGATATAGAAATATTTTTCATGAGTAAGAAAATATGTATTGTGTTTTCTTATGAATGAAATATTTTTGAATTGTAGCCAATGAATATTTTTGAATTGCAGCCAAAGTGAAGACTTTATTGGCAAAATTAAATCTCTTTCTTGGTACCAAATCAAGAAATTATTTCGATTAAAACTACAATTTTTCACTTGAAAACTAACAGCACTTTAGATTTTTTGCACAAGAGTATAGCCTATTTCCATAAATTTCCATATTTAATTTTATGAAGTTAACCTTAATTTTATCGAAATAAATTCTTTACTTATTTTTTTAAATAGATAAGTAGTTATAAAAACAAATATTTTTTGACATTATTATTTTATAATGATTATTTATATATTTAAACTGGTATTATAAATATTTCTCTTTTCGAATGCTTAGAACTCATGATGTTATAACCTCAACTATTGTTTTCTATACAGTTATCAATTTATTTTCTAGCATATAATTAATAATCCACTTGTTATTATCCTTTACTCCAATGAGCACTGTTCCTAAATTATCGTAACAAAAAATGATACAAATAAATATCAAATAAAATTAAGCTTTATTTGAAAATATAATTTTCAAAGAGTAGAATTATTTATAGAAATTTTTCAAATGTTATTAAAATATTTCACAATTTTCATATATTACAGAAAAGCTTTTGATTAAATTTATTGTACAAAATTAATATACCTTAATATAAATGTAAATATACCTGATACAATTATAGAATTTCTTTCAGTGAACACATATATAAGTTCAGTGTTCAGTTATAACAAATGAACAGTCTTTATATTTGTGAAGTTGTAATATGACGAGACAGAGGAATACATTCGTTTCATTGTTACTTAGATTTAAGTACTCCGATTCACGAAGTAGAAATGAATGCATATGACAACATTGTCATATTAAGTAGAAGAAAAATACGGAGGGTAAAAATAACAGAACATTAGTCAAGAATAAAAAAAAAATAATTGGTCTTGCAATAAATAGAAATAAATAAAATGCATGGTAAATATAACGGTAAAACAATGTACCTAAAGGAGTATAAATTCAAACTTGTAGAAATCAGAATCCAGTAATAAATAATGCAAATGTTATGCAAGGAGCAATTAAAAAATAATTTAGAGAAAAACAAATGTGGTTTTTACGGTTAAAATACTGAAAAAAATCCTTTTTGTTATGACATATATGTATAAATATTTTTAAAAAATTCAAGTACACAAATTAAATTTTTAAAAAATCAAAAATAGAAATATGATTTTGGAATTCAAACACCGAAAAAAGTAACAGAAGATCAAAGAAAAATTGGCTTGACAATATAGAAATGAAAGAGTTATTATGTTGAAAGTAAAATACAAGAAGTTAAATGGAAGTGAATTTATGGTCACAAAATAGTGAATTATTAACAACCATCAAGACCTTAATCACAGTACAGAGAAGAAATATTTATTTCAATATTTCTATTTTTTTGTGATACAAAACATTTAAAAGATGTTTCTGAACAAATTTATAAAAATATAATAAAAATGCATTTGAATAAATATATGCTTAATGTTGGGGAGGCATCATCTAATTAATTCATTGGTATTTCAAATATTTTACTTATTTTAATGAAATTGTGAAATTCAGATAGATATGCAAATTTGGATTATTACAATTGAATTATATTAGAAAAATGTTCTTGAATAATGCAGAATATTTTTTGAAATATTAGCGCGAGTGTGTAGTCTGAATATTAATTTAGAACCTAAACCTTACGCCAAATACAAAGGATTATTCGTAAATCACTTATAATGATTGCCTCATAATTTCTCGGAAATTTTAGATATATGGTTAAGACTGTATGGTTTTAGGTATCAATAAAAAATATTTCATTCATATTTTAGATTTATAAAATCATTATATTTTCTTGAAAAATTAGAATAAAATAAAGTTTTAAAAAAATACAATTTAAAATTATGAAATATTTTCTCTGTATCCTTAAGTAGGGGAAAAATTATAAATGCAATGTTAATTTTCCAAAGGAATATTATTATACTCTTTTATGTGAAAAGGTGTTTCTTATAATTAATAGCACATGAAAATTGCAAAAAATTTCTTTTGAGAAATGTGTATTATATGATTTTTTCCCCTTAAATTTACAATATATTTTGCGGTCACTAAACTCTAGAACGGCATTTTGCTACTTACCTTAAATAAAATGCAAAAATATCCATTCAACAAAAAGCTAACTTAACTGAAAATCACTACATTCTGCAACACAATCGGTAATCACATTTACTAACTAGAACGCAACATGTTATATTACAGTTAGGAAATCAGAGGCGGGGACACGTCAATATGGTATTTCTGCCAAGATTTGCTAATTTTCTTGGACTTCGAAATCAAAGTTGCCTCAAAGCTCCATGGCTACCACAATTCGTGCTCACGCGAATGAAAGTCGAGAAAATTTCGTGCCTCTCTTTTTCCAACACAATCGAGATACACATTACCACCTATCAAAAAAA
>JAPDSC010140475.1:16253-38781 GCA_026290005.1 Latrodectus geometricus
TTGTGTATATATATATACACACATAATTGTGTATATATATATACACACAATTAGATCCGATCTTTCATTGTGAGTGAAGCAATTGTAATTAGGTTAAGTTATTTCAATAAGTTTCAGGCTGCTTATTTGTGCCAACTGAGGCCTCTAATTTTGAACCACAATCAAATGATGTTAACAGCAGATATGGGGACTTTTTTTAAGTGGAGAGCTCTTAGACCCTACGAAACTTTTAATATGCTTAAGCTATCTCAGAATGTAGGTCTTTTGTCGGGTCTCGGGTATGGAATATCCAGATCATGGCAACGATTATAATTTAAATACAATGCGTAATGGAATGTTGCCAGCAGATTGAGAAAAAGTTGTAAAAACGTGTTTGGAAGTTTTTAAAAAATTTTATTTGCTATTTTGTTTTGGCAATTTTTTGACATGATCAGTAGCTATATAATAAAAAAAATATGAAATGAACAAACCAATATACATTGAATTCATGCCTGAATTTATTAGATGGAAAAACTAAATGTTTATCATAAACTATAAGGGACGATTAGGGTTATGATTTTTATAATGAAATTATAAAAATTAACTATCTTTTATTCTAATTAATATCAATTAATTTTATTTATAATTGTAAGTAAACTAGTATTTTAATTATCAGACAATTTTTACCTCATAAGTTGCTTCTAAAGAAACTGCATCTAAGAAAAGATCTTCACCATAACGACCAACCTTTGGAATGAAATATGTGGTATAGTAAATGTATTACAATATTACAGAAATGGATAAAATATATGCTGTTAAAAATTAAAACTAAGCATTTTAAGTTTTAATCATTAGTAAAGGGAGTTTAAGAAATATATATTATGAAATACAAGATATGTCAACCAAAAACTAATAACATTATTCCAAAAATTAACGACGGCATTGAAGAAGGAAATCGTAATTTTAAAAATTACTGCTTTATGTTATTTAAGTCTATCGATTTCAAAATTTAAAATGGACATTCACAAATCAGCAACTTAAAAATAAAATTTAAAAAATCTCAAAACAGTGTCACACGCAATGTAAAATTACGTAAATAAAGCAAAGTACTGTATTAACCAGATTTCAAATTCAGTCTAATATAAATTATTCTGAGGGACAGCTAAATATGAATAGATTTTGCTTAACTGTTGGGATGTTTCAGAAAAATCTCGAAGTTTGCACCGAAGAATTTTTCTGAAAAGTTTTCGCCAATTTTGTCACCAAACATTACAGAATGGAAGATTTTATTAAAAACTTTGTTTCTTTTAGATATTTTCTAGGTTTGGCATAAACTAAATACTTCCAAGCTATTTTTTTCATCACGCCGAATTTTCAGATATTAAAGGATTCCGTGTATTTTTTAAACTCTAAATTTTTAAGTTATTTTATGTGCATATAGTTTTGAAATAAGAATAGGAATTGCATTCTAGTTGCATAAGTTTCTGTGGTATAACTTTTTTAGAAAGTATCTACCATTTTTGTTTAAACATGCGGTCATCAGTAAATGTATAAATTAAATGATGAATGTTACACGTAAAAATACTTAAAAAATTGCTTATTTATAAAAAATGCTAAAAATTCAATCATCTATTTGCATCCTTGCTAGAAAACGTAAGGAAACATTATGATCTGTAGAGAAATCTTGCAATTCCTGTTGTTACACAAAAAGAACATTATGGGACTCTCATGCTTGAGTATGTGAAAGCATGCAATTCTTAAACATTTTGTGAAGTTGTATAATTCTTTTACAATTTTAAACATAAAAATACATTACCTGATTATGCATCATACTTGAAAGCTCTCTCAAAGATCTCAAAAAACACTGACTGGCATTAACAGGTATTTCTGAAAATAAAATCATAAACTATTAATATTGTATGATATATTCTATGTGTAATATTTTTACTTTCTCTCTCTATATATAAGAAAGATATTGGAAAGATTATTTACGAAGTCTCTTACAATATTATGTAACATAAGTTATATATTAAGTTATATATAAATTTATTGTAATTTCCATCAAATATGAAAATAAAATATTTTTAATAAAAAGTAAATAATGACACATGTATTTTTATTGAAAAGTGATATTATTTGAATTCAATAAATAAAAAGCTAAAAAAAATTAGGGTGACACATGACCTTTACGAAATTATATCAATATTTATATCGATAACATTCAATAAAACATCTATATAGTTTAAAACGTTACTACGTTTTAAACTATAGATAGTTCTTACTAGAAAAACAAAAGAAACTTCATATACAACTTAATGTTTATGTTATTATAAATTATAATAAAATTTCTTGTTTTTTTCAAAAGCGTTTTATTTATATTTCATATGTTTAATAGGGACTAACCTTTTACTGGGCAAGATACCAATTAAATATGCTTTGATGACTTCAGTTTGCAACACAAGATTATGTTTTCCAAACATTCATGGCACATGCGTTTTTAAACATCGACAATAAATTGCCACTCATAAAACCTCTTCATTGTTAATCCTATACGTTAAATGAGAAAACTAGACAAAATCTTCATGCAGAAATCTTTGAAATGTATCAGCTTCATGCGTTGTTTACTTGTTATTTAATTGTTCTGTGAACTCCTGATTGAGATACATTTTCTTTTGTATTGAGAAAAAGTGAGCGAATTAAGAATTAAGACTTAAGAATTAGGAGTGATTTACCGGAATCCATGATTATTGGTAAGATTGAATCTAGACAAATGCAAGGAAATGTTAGTAAAGGCTATACAAGTGCCAAGAAGCATCATTTTATGATTATAAAATGAATTCCAAATAAACGAGGAATGTTAGTCGACTATCAGGACATATATGCTGTCACAACAAATACTGACTGATAGATTCTAATGACAACCCATCGAAATGGAGAAAATGCAATGCTACTGACATGTGCAAGGACTGTTTCTTTTAGAACTTTGGGTTTTCAGCAGAAAAATAATGATATTCAGATTGGCATCTAAGTTTGTAAGATAATGGTGGTTATATTTTACAGATCTCAAGATACCTTGCAAACGGAAGAAGGAGGCTATTGAATGTCGAAATTAGATCTAGAGTAATTGGGAGTCCAGTGCTGTTTATTGTCGAATCCTGAATCAGTTTGGAATTTGATGCTAGACATATCTTGATTTGATGAAAAAGCAGGGTAACTAGAAAAATAAGACTTGAAGATTTATAAGAGAAGGTTGATGATAAATATCAAAGTTACCATATGTGAACGAACAGACGTGCATATCATTTGGAATATAATTTGATAGTTGGAGTACATGCAGATGAGATATTGATATCTTATCATACTTGTGAAAAGTGTTGGTTGTTTCTTTCTTGTAAAGCAAGATAATGCCTTATCTCACATAATTGACATTAGTGTGACGTCATATCCAGAACTGTTTCCAAACAAATGCAATGTAAACATTTGTTTAATATTATATTTAAGAGTGCCTTCTTGACAAACTTGGAGATTTTTGTTTGGATATCGATTTTATTGGTGATTTTTGTTGGCACAGAACAATAAATTGTTCTGTTGCAACCAGAATACGATTGGATTTTGCCCAGCTTGGTGATTAACTGTGACTACAATTTGGCGAGAATCAAAGGTTAAGCAAACTAAAGGTTAAAAGTTTTAGCAAACACGTTATCCTTAAATAATGAATATCAATTTCAAAAATAACAATTTAAAAATCTATCACCGATGTCTATGGCAGTTTCAATGATAAATGGCGCTTAACAGCAAATGTTTGGAAACAGTTACTGGATATGATGTCACAACTAATGTCGTCTATTATTTTGTAGGGAAGATGGTTGAAGCTGAAGAAATGCAATGTATGGATTTGCCAGCATGGCCACTCAACTTAGATTTGAAAGAATGTTTTAGAAATACTCAATGGGGTGTTGCTACGAAGCCAGGGCTTCCCTTTACTGTAAGTACTTTGAGATTGCCCATATTCAAGAATAGAACAATATTTCCTAATTTTTATCAAAAACCATATCGCAGCTGTGAAAAATAGCTGTTCAGCAATCTCAGCTATTCAAGTAGATCAAACACTATTTTGCACTATTTTTTCCATCATTTATATGCTACTATATTATTGCTCTATCTTTCTAAAGAACCAAAGTTTCCATGCTATTCCTTGTGTGCCTTTGCTACATGAGTGCCCCCCCCTTTTTATGTCTGTACATGGTTTTTCTACAATGACTTTCTTCTCTTTTTTGCTTGCGCTTTTCTTTTTTTGCAATATGGAATATATTTTTATAAGTTAATATAAAAAATTTTCTCTTAAAATATTGTAATGACTAAATTTTTTACAACTGCGTTTTTGAGGCGTGTTGACCTGGTGATTAGATTGTTGTTCTTATTTTCGGAAAGTATGAAGTTCGAATCTCACCTTAATCGAAGATCCGTCATGTTCACTAAAGGCAGCTGGAATTTGCTTTAAACAAATTGTTGTCACAATATCCTATAAATCAAATGATACCTCTGAAGGTGGCAGGCTAACTACTGGGGGTTTTCTGCTTAATCTCGCATTCTAAATTATGAAGATTCACATCTAGTAGCATACATTTTATTGTTGTTACTTATGACACTTGACGAAGCCAAGTCCGCCCGCCAGGGACTGTGCAAATGAAGTCAAAAAGAGTGTCGTCCGTTTTTGAACAGATCACTCTCATACGAAGGAGGAAGTACTACTTTGGCTCATAGATGGCAGCACCATCTGGGTTTCCCAATTTAGAGATTGAAGCTAGAGAAAACCCATGGTCTGGCTCCAAACACCCCAGAGGTATTAATTTGGAATAGGAACATGGAGGACATTGCAACCACGACATATTTTATGTGCCCCAGTCGCCATTAGTAAACACGACGCATCTTCAGTTAAGCCGGGATTCAAACTCACCACCTTTTGGTAACGAGAACGATGCCCTAACCAACCAGGCTACCACGGCCTCATCTACTTTACAAGTAGAGTCTAGCTTTAAGCTTCAGAAAAGTGTGATGGGGCAACATAATTATGTTTTTGGCGTTCAGAGATTTTTAGTGTTTTACCTTATAAAATTTTTTTTACGAAAGTATTCTTTTTAAACTAAGTAAAGATTAAAGAATCCTAAGATTTATAATAAACTATATATGCGAAAATAATTAACTGATTCATTATTAAATTTATTTTACGTTAAATAATGAAACTCATAGTGGGTTAATTCCCAGTGAACGGTACGCTCCTTGTACGATACGCATATATACAACGGTAGGCATATGTACAATTATTAATTAATTGTATATGATATTGTATAAAATTACATTATTTCTATAAAAATATATAATTTTATATTATATAATTATATTAATTGTATATTGTATAATTATTTTAATTGTATAAAAATAGCGTACCGTACACTGGGATACAGCCCTCATGGTGAAATGTGAAACAAATAGTATATAACATTCAATCTCATTTTATTACGCATGTACTTCATTATTTTCTATTATAATAAATCCATAACCACTTACTTCCATCGAAAAGAATTTTCAATATTTCTCTAGCAATATATGTGCCTAAAGATCCGTAATTCAACCACCTTCAAAAAAAGGAAAAAAATTGCAATACATTAAGCTAAAATTATTATTATTTTCACAGCATTAACAAAAGTAAGTTCCATATCATAAATTCATATTTACTCCGGTCCTTGGTACTGGAAAAATGGTTCTCTAATTCTTTCGATCATCGAAGGTGCCGCCAAATCAAACGACAAATAATTTGCAGAAAATGGAAGAGTTTCATTTGGCAAAGGCAGTCTCCTGTAAAGAAAATATATATGAAATCGTACAGTTTTTGGATTATTTTCATTAGGATTTGGATTTTGCGCAGAATGTAGAGTAATAGATATGAATCATACAATTACTATAACTTCATTTTAGTGAACATGAAATCTTTAATGCTTTGTTTTGATACAAATCATTGTCTTTCAAGACAATAAATATTCATTAATAAGGGAAAATATTTAAGGATAGTAATTATGTATTATGTCTCTTAATTCAACACCAGATAGAATATCAGCAACTGAGTAAGTAAAATTTGTAAATTTATGCATTTTTAGAGTAATGTAATGTAATATGTATACCACGAATGAAATAAAAGCATGAAAAAATCGTTTTTGATCGTTTGCAGTTTTACAAGACCAGAGAAAGTACAACACTTTCTCTAATCGACATTTATATCTTTATCTCTAAAATCCAAAGATTCGTGGACGCATCTATAAAAACCCTACTACGATTACTAAATGTTCCCTGACAATATTACACTTTTAAAATACGAATTCTTAAATGGTCTAGGACATATTTCATAGGATTAAATTCTGCAATTGGCAACATATATTCTAGTTTAAAATGAGAGGAAGGAATATTTGATTGATAATATTCTAGCTTTATTTCATTTTCTAGCTTTATTTTCGAAGAAATCTGTATTATTACTGAATAGATAGATAGATAAGTAATGGTTATCAGTTTTGGAACTTTATGCTAATAAGGTCCTTATGCTCACATTGATTAAAAGAACGTTTTATTACGAAATGATTCAATTAATTGAAATATTTAAAGTTGGATGAGTCTTCGTAATTTAGAAGCAAAAGCTAACAGAAGACCCATAAGACTTGACCTGACACTCCCAGTGATATCAAAGAAATAAAAAAAATATTAAAGGGCATGGCAAAAAAAAAATATTAAAGAGCATTATTTAACTTGACCCAGTCTTCTTTAGTGAATAGAAAGGATCTTCATTTAAATCGGGAATCAAATTCACAACCTTTCGATAATAAGACCGTTGCTTTTCTCATTCCGGTCACCATGACCCATACTTGGATTTTAATATCTGGAGATGTTTTTACAAATATAAAGTATTTTTTTTATTTCAGGAGATATGTGATCTTTTCATGGCCTTAATATTGATCCCTGAGTTATAAGGATCTCTTTGATTTTCATTCTTATATTCTGATTTACCCTTCTTAAAAACGAAATCTGCATCAATAAATTTTGAATGCTTAGTTTCTCGATTGTAACTATACCTTTAAAATTTCGGTTCTTTAAGTTAGTTGGGATCAATGAAAAATCGTTATATAATGTAGAATTCCGTCAAATTTCTTTCAACCATAAGGGGGGATGTTTGTTTGGAGTCATGCACTCTATTCTCTGAATAAATTTAAAACAAAAAGCACGTTTTCCTACCTTTCTTCAGTTTTAATTTTTGTTTTAACAATTGAAATTTTGGGATTTAGCCAGAACTAAAGAAGATGCAGTCTCTTTTTTTTTTTTACAAGGGAAAGGTATATTGGCAAAGAATGCAATATACGGTTAGAATATTGAAATGAAATTGTTTTTTCTGACGGAGGCACGCTTGCCATGCAATATTTCAACATGCCGCATGAATAAGAGCATTTGCAGTGGTACGTGGATCGAATCTCTCGTCCAAATTGAAGTTTCTATCATCTTTGAGATTTACTTACGGCTGGAGCGAAGAGATGACATCAATCAAATGGTGTGAAAAACAACTGGATATGCATCATAATACTGTTGTAGATTGGAACAATTATTTAAGAAAAGTTTGTGTAAAAATAATAGTGGCATGTAACAAAAAAAAAAAAAAAAAAAAATTAAAAAAATTAAAAAAATTAAAATGTCCTTGCCGATTTAAACTAACCATAAAGTGGATGGTATGATTTATTTATTGCTTGCATAAACAATCAAATATTAATATTTAATGCGCTTTACATGCTACACGAAATAAATTTATCTTTACTTAATGATTCATACGAATTTATTTTTTAATAGCGGTATCAAGAGAGACAAATCTCTAGTAATTATAAAATAACCAATCCCACTCAGATATTGGCCAACATTTTCTTTCCAACTGCTCATTGAAGAGCTCATCCCACTGACAAATTGACTTGTTTTTGATGGGTGGACAAAATTGTATATTCAGCCTTATTGGTGAAAACAGTTATTTGCTTAACTCACAGACTAAATACAAATAAAATAAATTGACGTACACATGATCTCAACTGTAACGAAAGAAACAACCACTTTATTATTAAAAAACAAAAAATTGGTGATTCTGAAAACATAGTTGAGATAGACGAAAGCTTATTTACAAAATGAAAGAACAATGCCGATCGAGTTCTTCCACAAAGTGGATATTTGGTGGCGTTTGCCGCGAAATGGACGAATGCTTTCTAGTTAAAGTTCCAAACCGTTCTTTACCAGTACTGTTAGACCCGACAACAAATCATATCGAAGGAGGGTCAATCGTCTATTTCGATTCCTGGAAGGGGTACTACACAACTAAAATAGAAGAAGTTGGTCTACAGCATTTCAAAGTCAATCAATCACAGGTACAATTTCGTTGTGCGATCTCGAAAACCGGTGTAAACACTCAGAAAATCAAACAACTTTGGAGCAGTGCCAAATAGAAAAATAAAAAACGTCAGGGAACTTCTTGCCATCATTTGGAGTCGTACCTCGCTGAATTTAGGTGGAGACGAGGAGTAAGCGATCCTTTTGAGCAAATTCTTAAAGACATCATCATATGCTGGGGAAAAAAAAATCAATAGTTATAGGTATTTTTTGGGGGGGGGGGAGGTAAAACTGTTTTGTTTACAATTCACTAATATTTGCTTACAGTTGAACTTGTTTTGCTTACTATTAACTAACATTTGTTTACAGTTAAATGTTTTCGACTTCTATTTCATTGCCTGTTTTGTCATTCGTTTCGCTTGGAGATTTGGCTTGCGTTTGGTTCACAATTGGCGATATTTATGCTTAGCTAATGGAAATGTACCAAAATTTCTTATGTAAAGTAATTTAAAGAAAATGAAATGTCAAATATAATGACAAATATTTAATAAAATGACAAATGTTTAATACGTTTTACGATAATAAACTATAAAGCAAAGAAGAAGAATTGCGGAAAATTGAAAACATTAAAGAAATAATCAAATAATACAACAAAGGTTCATGAAATTATTAAATAACCATTCATTAAAATATTATTACATTCGAAAAATTTAGTTTAACATTTTAGAAAAAATTCCTTCTATAATTCTATCGAGAATTAAATAATGTTTATGTTATATTAGAGTTCTAAAATACTATCGTAATAAGATTTCGTACATTAAAAACTTATTGGTATGGCATGCTAAGATTTAAAAAAAAAAAACATAAATATATTTAATTGTAACAGCATGCATTAATTACTCGAGAGTTCCTTTATTATATACACACACTAACCTATGTTTCATTATTTGTTTATATGCTTCAGAAGGGTCCAACTTCTTAAAGTTTTGGATAAGAGATTGCCTTCTGAGTTCGATAATGGCGGATGTGTAGTTTTCCAAATCAATCTGAAAAAATTAGAATTTACTCGACTTTCTGCGTCTGTAGAAATTCACACTGATTATATTAATATCTGTCAGTGAAAGAATAAATTATATTTTCAAACAATAGTCATATGAATATGAAAAGGCCGAATACATTATTTTAAATAAATATTTCTAAAGAAGTCAATTATTTTATACTTATGAAAACACCAAAATATGTAAAGAATAATTTCAAAATAGGTAACTTTTATGCTGATAATAAAATATGATAATTAAAATAATAAAAATGAAACTTGTTTTAAAAATAAATGGTTATGAAATAGTTATAACAATATTAATGAAATGCTTATTATTTAATTAAGATTTTTAACAGTATCTCTTTCTTTCTTATAACATAAATATGATATAAGAAAGAAAATTTATGATACTCTAATGGAATTAAAAAATATTGATGAAAAAGATAAAATTTATAGAATTTTATAGCTTCAAATAATATTAATAGAAAAGAAAATTTATGATCCTAATAAATGAATTGGATATAAACTAGATTGGATGCGTATGGAATTGTACACAGGTTATTAGATAATGCTAAGGAATATAAGAAGATATACAGAACATTTTCACATTTTTTGAGAAGTACAACTATCTTTACAATTATGATAAAGATTCAGTTTTATAAAGTTTGAATATCATTAATAATATTAAGACATTTAAGATAATAAATGATCTTTTGTATTTATGACCGTGTTTCTCAAAATTAATAGTAAGTCGTCTGTGTTCAACGGTTTTAGGTGCATGAAATTTGTAATCAGAAAAAAATTGTAATATTCTTCTGAAGTATATGAATTACAAATAAATCGAATTAAATATTATTTCCTTATATTCCATGCTTAGGTGAAGAAATTTTAGTCAAGATAAAAATTAAGCGCGCTTTAATTACAGATTATAATACAAAGATTACGTAATATTTTTAAATACATTATTTATTCAACAAAATAAGCTGATGAGTTATAGTATTTTTCAGATTCTATTGAATAGAATAGTTTTATTTTATATACAATTTAATAAATTAAATTTGTTTTTAATTTGTAAGTAAAATGATCATAACTATTTCCTCACTTTATTTTTAATGAATCAAAAATATCCATTAATTTCTTCATTGAGTTGGATTTCATTGAATATCATTTACAATAAATTTCTTAAAATTTTCTAAAATGTTAAAAAATATTTATGAATAGTACTTAACCATGTTTTGAGCATTTTTTTGTACTATTTAAATAAAAAATAGTGTACTAATAGTTAAAAATATGTAGTATTATAAAAAAATTTTCCATGTATTCAAATATATCACTAATCTAAAATACACAAAACATATAATAAAATAGCGTTTGAATGTCACTTACTTGAGGTAGATGTTGGAATATTTTTGATTGCTTCTGATAGTCTGATACGAAAAGTTGGAGATCAGAAAGCTTAAGGAAAAATAATAATAAATTTAGTCATATTAAATGTATTTAGATAACATAAATTAGTATAACAAATAAGGGGAAAAACATACCTGTTTTAATAATTGGACACGTTCTGTTTCTTTAAACAATTTAGTCTTAGATATGACATGCTGAAGGCCCGAGTGAATATCTTTAGTGATTTTGAATACCTGAAAGAAATGTGAATAAGAGGATTATTACCTAATGAAATCGCAATGTAAAACAATTTATGAACTTTTTTAAGAATTTTCATGAATTTAAAGGCATTATGTCATATAAACATGTTTATAAATTGCATTTTTTTATATTTTTTTTTATCAAATCTTAATAAATATGTAGCAAAATATAAAAACTCAAAACTTTTATCATGTATAAGTATCAGAACGTGATATTTTTAAAATATATTAGATTACAGCAAAGAAGTTATATTACACATTGAGATACTAATTTCAAATATATAGAAACAAAATTAATAATATAGATTAATAATCCCACTTTTTCTTAGTATTATGATAAAATAATTCAAACTTGTTCCTTGCACAGATCGTTAAATTCCCATGAACAGGATTTTTAAATGATATACATAATTGGGGATAAATAATTTTTAAGTATTATTTAAGTATTATTTGTTAAAATTGCATTCATATTTATTCAGTATTTGTATTTATTCAGAACTCACTGTTCATTAAAGTTATAAGATTAATGAGGAAAAATTGATAGGAAAAATGCTGAAAAGTAAAGGAGCATTTTTAGAATTATTTTCGTAAATCTTCTCTCTAAGTCGGAAGCAATAAATATTTCAAAAATTTTAATTATGATTCCTGTTAAACAACTAATTTTATTCTATATTCCAGTTTATATCTTTATAAATTAAATAATGAACTGCATTTTATAGTTACTATCATACCTTTTTAAATTAATTTGAGAAAAAGGTATTTTAATTTATTTATCAATTGCTTCTCACAATAATAGTTTATCGTGTTCAGTTTTAAAATGCAAAAGTTTCTGGCTTCTTTTTTGATACAAGCCCCGGTAAAATTTGCATTGGTATTTAAAATTAAACTTACACATTTTTTTCTTTTCTTTATTTTTTTACAATAAATAGACACAGCTACAACTATTCTTTCAAAAATTGATGTTATAAGAATGTTATTTAAAAAACGATTCATTTTATGGTAAAAAGGATCATTAAGAATGAAAAAATGAAATGGAATCCCTCTTTTCTTCTTGTGTAATTTTATTAAATTTTTGTGCAATTTGATATAATTTTAAATTAGGTTGGGGAAAAAGTAATCCATTATTTTTTCGGTAGACGTCTGTAGTGATCGCTATCTCGTGAGGTATCTATCAAACAATTTCAGATTTATGCTCATTGGAAAGGTGACACTTGACACTAAAATATCCTCTTGCGGTTTTTTGTTTGATTCATTCAGTTACGAGTACAAGGTTTAAAAATGGAAGACAACAAACAGAAAATTCGATACATTTTCGTTTTTCTCTTGTAACGGCGAAAAAGATAGCTGGGTGGCTAAAATTGTGAAAGGTGTTTATCGTCCTATATAAGACTGTAACAACCAGTTACGTACAATTTTTGTTTCGTCGATTCCGTTCGGGTATTTTTGATGTTAGAGATGCACCTCGCATGTGGATACAGCATCGTCGAAAATGTCTCTAAAATATCAAAAATGATCGAAGTTAACCACATGTCAGCAGTCGTAACGCGCAAGACCTAAAAATCTACATGAAAGCTGTTTTAAACCTTTTTACAAAGTTAATCCAAAAGAAGTTACATAAAGTTCACGTAAAAATAATGGATTTCTTCTTCCCCAACCAAATATATCAAAAAATTTGCAAAAGAATTTAATATAGGATGATACATAAATGAAAGTAACTTTAGGCTTAAATAGGATGAGTCATATGTCGTTATTTTTCTTGCTTTGTCTTTATGACATTCTATTATTTCGTATAAGAAGAGGAAGAAACTCCTTTTACAGCTGTACTAACTTCACAAGAAACTTTTATTCTGTTAACAAGGCTACAGATCACTGAGTGCAGCACTAATTCCTATTCTTTCAAAACCACTGGTTTTAACAGCTGGAGGGTCCTAAGAAAGAGTTGTTCACATGCGATGGTTTTCCCTAAAACAGCCCATGGAAACCTCACTGACTACACCATTCGGTAGCAACCTACTTTTCCCAGATATGCCTCACAACATAAGGTTTTATTATATTAAGTCTTCATGCATTCAACTTTATTTTTATTGAAATTTCTCATTTTTTTACTCTTTAATCCTCTTTTATTGACAGTGAAATTCTGCAATTTATAATCTTAATGTATTTTAACAAATCCCATAAATAATTTTACATATTTATTACCTGTATAATTATTTTACTTGTAATTAATCAAAATAAGAAGCAAACTAAGTTCATCATGTAAATAATTATAAAAATTTATATTTTATTTTTAAAATATATATATCAAGATCACACTTTTACATCTGACTGCAATGGCAGCACTTAATGCGATTGGAGCGCCACATTTTTAGAAACCAAATAGATAATAGAATATTTTTTCATTTCAATAACTGATTTACCATTACTGTTAAGATAAATCATAAATAAGCTAGAGACAAAATAGACATGCACTTGAAACACTTTTAAAAATAACAATTTATAAAATGTTAAAGAATAGTTTTTACTTTTCCCAGCGTTTCTTCAGGAAGATTTAGAGCTCTATGAAGAACAGCAGGGAAATACTTTTGCACCACTGGAAGACACACTTTCGATCTTTCTTTTTCCCGAAAATCTGGCAAGATATGTTCTTTGAACGATGAAAAGAAGCGCCATCCAATGTAATTATAAGCACTCCTGTACGAATATTAATGAAATATAATTCTCTCAAATAATTAATGAAATAAATTAATTGCAATAAATGGCACTATACATTAATGTTATTAATGAGCCTAATTTATAAAATTCAAATTACATTGATGCGAAAATATTGAGTTAAGCTATTTTTAAAATATATAATAAGATTTTTACAATAAAAAAATTTTGTACTTAAATTCTACTTTAAATAGTAATAGAGAAACTATTTCTAAAATATATGAAAAGTTAATTATTACCTAAAAATTTTGTATATAAATTTGACTTTAATACGTAATAACTATCTAAAAAAATAGGAGTTTTAATTTCATCCAACAAAGTAAAATTTCAGTTATAGAAAAAAACATTTTAGCTGCAGAACATTTTTGCAAAGTACAAAGTAAGATTAACTCTCTCATATGAATATTACTCATTCCATTAGAGATATTTTTACAAACACGAAAAATGTAGCTTACAGAGTCTCGTAAATTTAAAGCTTATTACTTTACAAAGTTTTTTTTATTTTTAAAAGAGTTTCATTTATTTCCTTACATTACAAGGAATTAAAGCCAAATTTCTGTTAATTTTAAAAATTCCACGCATTTGCATTGTGTTGCTTAACGGATATGTGGCTATGCTGAGTTTAATTTCACCGCATAAGCTTGAATTCGTGTAAGGTTACTTACATGTGTATGTAAGAACTCAAGAATATTAAAGAGAATATTATTAATTATATTTTATTTTGAATTTAAAAGAGAAGTGACTCAATAATGTGAAAAGCTTCTTGATAAAAGCAATTTTCTCCATTTTTTTACATAAATCTTTTAAAGAAATACCTGCTTTGGTTTCACGTCTTCATATAAATCGTGATGTATTTTTTTTTTAAATGTATTAAAATTTTTTGTATTTTTTAAAGGTATACGTGCTGATTGTATTTCTTTTGAAAGCATATATTTTATTATACTTTTTATAAAGACTCATTCCCTGATTATACTTTTTTCTAGCCAGAATTTATTCTGATTGTATTTTTCCCATATGAATGTATATTTGGAAAAACAACAATCAGAATATGTTTTGATATGACTGCATTTTTTCTGAAAGCATATATTCTGATTGCAATTTTCCTCTATGTATGAATATTTAGAAAAAAATAATGTCAGAATATGTTTTGATATATTAGTATTTTATTTTTCTGAAAGCATATATTCTGAATATATTTTTCTCATCTATATGTATATTTGCTAAAATACAATCCGGAAATGTGTTTTGATATGATATTTTTTGAAAGCATATATTCTGATTGTTTATTCCCCAAAGGTATCTAGTCTACTTGTACTTGTTTCTAAGGATATATATAAATATATATATTATTTTAAAAGATATGTAATTGACTTTTATTTTTCAAAAGTTATGAAATTTGGCTACATATTTTTTTAAAGTTTATATTTTGATTTACTTTTAAAAAAAATACAGTCAAATTTAATTTTCTGAAAGCATATATGCTGACTGATTTTATATTTTTGCAGTGGTATATGAAGGAACAGGGAATATAATAAAGTGATCTTGAACAACAACTATCATTTTAGGGAGTGAGCAATCTTTACCTGGTGGTCAAATCTTCCAGGTAGACCAGATAATCTCTTATTTTTTCTTTACAATGAAGTTCTACAGGGAAAGGCTTCTGGAATCCAGCTACTTGTTGAATTTTAGTGATCAGAATCGTCCAATTTGTCTGAAAAGAGTCATGAGTAAAGTATAGAGAATTCGTAAGCATTTGATTTTGATTTGTGGTTAATAAGTGAAAAAGAGTGTATTTTAGAAATTATGGGCCGTGTTTTTCAGAGGAAAATCCTAGCTTTCGGGTAAGGGGGATTGCAACTCGGAAATAATAACAGAATTTACTATTTTCAAAAATATTTATTATTAAGGTTTGTACAGTATGTTGTTTTGCATCATGAAATGACGTCTGAAGTGGTTAAGTGAGATCGAAGTGAGGATCAGTTAAAATCAAATTGAATGAGCTGCAGAGTGTTTAGAAGTTCCCTCTAGCTCCCTTTTTAAATACTGCCTTTTCCACAATTTAAATGCTTGCCTCTATTAATAAATAAGAGTTAATCATTCACATAACTTATCAAATCAGCATATCAAGATTGGTATTTAGCACGAAGTACTCCCGGGAATATTGCAAGATTCAGTAATTAAAAGGAATGTAATTTAAATGAAAGAGAGTTTAAGGAAGCAAGTGTCTTACGATTGATTGTCCCTGGTAATATTAATAACATGCTTGTTTAATTTTTTAGTTTTTAACGCGTATTGTATTTCGAATTTCTTTTATTTTTGTATTTTTATATGGCAATATTTTTATCATAATATCTTATAAACAACTGAATATGTATATTTTTATTTTTTATTATATATATACTTCAATTTTTAAAGTAATTAATCAAATAAAATAATAAAGATAATTTTACAATTTTTTTTCTTTAGAAAAAATTGCCATAGTTCACTTTCCATTCTAGCTAACTATATGAAAAAGTTATTATATACATCAAAACTTAAATCTAATATTAGTCAATTCTGAAACCATAGCGTATACATACCTCTGGCATAAGTCTGTTCAATTCACTTATTAAATCTTGTGGTGCTATGTGATCTGTAGAATTACACCTTTCCATATCCTACATAAAATTTAAATTTTAAATAACAAGTAATAAAATATATAATGTTATGAAAAAGAAACATTTTTATTCGTATAGAACGGCCGAAGTTATTTATTTTGGAGACTAGCGTACACACATAAATGTACATATGCATATTATTATTTATTTGCAAAGTTTGAAATCCGGTATTCTATAACGTACAAAGGCATTTTATAGAACATTAAGAATTGGTTGATCATGCAGGAAATTAATATTTCCCATTTATTAGGCATCTAAATAAAAAAGGCCAAATGGAAAAATATGAAATTAAGTGCTATTCAAAGTAAAATTATTGCCTTTCTTGGTGCCAGCTGACATAACATTTTGTTTCATTTAATAAGAAAAATATAATTTTTATTTTGTAAAGCTTAAATTATCTTATGTATTTCATATATAATTTTTTAACAGCAAGTCTTTTTTACGTTTTTAAAGTAACATGTATTTTTGATTAATAGTAATCCTTTAAATTATAAGCTTTTCATGCCTTTTTTCATACTTTGACGAAATAACCTTTGTCCTTCTTTAAGTATGCGTAAGTAACCAATGCAACAACAATGTTTTTTGTTAACACACTGACACATTTAGGGTCACTTTAGAAATACAGAAAAAAGCTCACTGAAAAAAATGACTTTCATTTGTAATAAAATAAAGACTAAATTAAATGAATATTATAATATTATTGTTGTTTAATTAACAGCATTTCAGCTATTCAGCTGAAATTTTGTTAATCACACAAAAGCTGTTATCACAGAATCAGTATCGGCTGATGCAATTCGAAGGGAATTGCATAAAAAAAAAAAAACATTTCTGGAGGTGGGCTACGATTGCAAAACCCCTCGTAATATATGTAAATTGGAAACAGAATATAGTGAGACAAAGACTACAAAACCGGACTGCCTGCGGAATAATGGAAATATTCCTTGCTTATCAATTAATCCAGTTTCACCAGATCCCGATTTACCTATGGTAAACTTCTCAGAATTTAACAAATCAAATTGTCTCTTTTCTAGAATGAAGCTTGGAAGTGGTTCTTTAATGGTTCGAGGCCTCGTCTGAGATCTATTCCGCCGTAGCCTACCTCATCAAGGTTCGGAGTAGGCTCCTTTATTACCTTACATGAACTATTATAAGTACTGACTGTATCACTCTCTTGTCCAACCAACTACATTTTACGGTACAGACATTGTTTCCGTCAGGAGATTGTATTTATCAAAATGACAGTTTTCCAATCCATCGTAGTCGAACTGTTCAATAATGGTTTCGGAACATAAGGGTTCAGTTGCCATGATCCTTCCATTGTTAGAATTAAATCTCATGCTGCCTTTGTAGTTTGTTTTGGAAGAATTATACCATTATCTTCCTTTAATATTCCCAGGAATTAGGACAGTTTCTCATGAAGAATGGTACAAAATGTCAAAACTAAGTATACTTAGTATATGTCCTTTTCAAGGAGGATTCAAATGGATTTAACCCATTATAACAGTTGCAAAAGACGTTTTTTTGTATATTTTTTTTCATTATTTTGAACAACTCTTGCACACATGGAATATATCATCATTGTATGTTCGCACCGAATAATTAAGAATGAAACAAAGAAGTTAATTCTGTATGCAAAATATGACATATTATTCTGATCAAATTATAATATGAATTAAACTTAAATATTAAAAATTTTAAACAGAAGACTTATATAAAGTTTGAAATTACGATATATTTTACATACCTGTTCGATGGTTGCATATTGGGATTCAACAGATAATATGTCATCTGCATCTGTGACAGATCGGTCGTATCTAGCTCCCAGTAAGACGAAAGCTGACAACAAACCCGTTTTTAATTTGGAATCACTTCTGATTTCCATGGCAGTTCGACCAGTTTCCCGCGGTCCTCCAGGAGTTAACTGTCAGAAAAATCAATAATTTTTTATAAATATATAAACTATTTCCCAAGAAAAAAATTGTTCAATATATCTCTATTTAATGTAATTATTTCTACCTTAAAACATGCCTTTGTTCTTAGACATTTTTTTTTTAAAAAGGATATTTATTAAAACATATTTTTTAAAATAACATAAGAGATTTAAATGAAATTTGAGTGTTGATGCTAATTATCATTGACCATTTAAGTCTCTTTATTGACATTTGTATATACATACATACATACAACAGTAGTATGAACTGCTTTAAAGCATTACGAGTCTTGGCTGTTTTTAATAGTTTAAATGTTGATGGCAAACACATCAACAAAGAGATAGTGTTGATGTGTTTGTCAAATACGAAATATCTAAACTGTACATTCTTCCCTAACTAGAAAACATCGTATTATTTTACATGAAATATGTTATCTCAAAGAAAAAAGAGAAAAATTATTAAATTTATGGCGCACAAAACTTTATCGAGGCATTACTTATCTATTTGGCAATTCTATTACGTGGAAATATTCTCGCTAAGGATTAGTTTAGAAAATTCTGACATTCGTGTTTATTATTGTATGTGAGCAGAAATTCTGATTCGCTTTGTTAACATAGAAAATTGTTTTATGAGAAAAATAATTACATTTCTTAGAACTTACTTTAATACTAAAAGATTTAGATTTACTTATAAATTTGAGGGAAAAAAAATCTTATTTTTTTCCTCTATGATGTGTAATCGATATATCGTTAAGTATTGATCAGATTTATGCTCGTTGGAAAGATCACATTTTACTCTAAAATAATTTTGCTGTTTTTATATTTTATCCATTCATTTATAAGGTATAGAGTGTTAGAATGGAAGTTAACTAAGAGAAAATGCAGGACATTCACAGTTTTTCTTTGATAAAGCCGAAAATACAACTAAGGTAGTTGAAAATCAGTAATGATATTTATGATCTCTATACTGTAGTAGCCAATTACATTCAGTTTTGATTTCATTCAAGCATACTTGATGTTAAAGATGCAGCTCGGACAGGTAAGCCTATTGTCGAAAATATCGATAAAATCACAAAAGTGTCCGAAGTTGACCAGTTAGCAGCCCAAAATTAAAGATCAGCTACAAAACAGTTTGAAATCATTTGCACAAAACCAATCAAAAGTATGTAAATAAAGTCTTGAAGTTAATATAAAAATAATGGATTTCTCTTTCCCCAAGCAAATATATACAATGATAAATACTACTAAAATGTAAGTTTAAATTTAAGTAATTTTCAATATTGTAAGTGAGCTTGTATGTGCACTTGAAGGTTACTCAGAGAGCTTCCTATCAACAAAAAAATACCACTAAACCTGCCACTGTTCTCCATATTTTCTGTATCCTTACATTACTTTAAATGAATTTTAAAAAAATCTAATTTGATTTAAATACCTTCATGAGGAAAGACCCTCGATTCCTAGAATCATGTGCTATTTCTGCTTTATACGCCACGGGAACCCCTAGCAAGCTGAGCGCTGCCAGCCGATCGTCAAGATATATTTTGGATTCATCGAAGAAAGTGTCCACCACTGGCCACGTTCCAACCGTCGACATGATTTCATTAAGTACTTCCCCAGGCTTTTTCCTGTCTTCTTTCAATCCCTCTGCAATCCAAGAAAAAGATTAGAAGAATTAATGTAAGTCCAGTCAACGTTATCTCTTATTCAAAAAAGATTTGTTACACTGTTTATCAGTGTTTTCTCCCATATGTGGATAAACCTATGAATTCAAATATCGAATAAGAGTGATTGATCTATTTTTATAATATTTTATACATTTTACTATGGTACTGCTTTTTTTTGTGAGATTGAATGTTTTTTTAAATATATAATTATTTACCTTATCTAATTTTTGAAGACATATATTATTTGAAAATTATTTCATTGTGTCTAATATTAGGTTGGGGAAAAAGTAATCCATTATTTTTTCGGTAGATGTCTGTAGTGATCACATCTCGTGAAGTACCTATCAAACAATTTCAGATTTATGCTCGTTGGAAAGGTGACATTTGACACTAAAATATCCTCTTGCGGTTTTTTGTTTGATTCATTCAGTTAGGAGTACAAGGTTTTTAAAAATGGAAGACAACAAACAGAAAATTTGATACATTTTAGTTTTTCTCTTGTAACGGTGAAAAAGATAGCCAGAAGGCTAAAATTGTGAAAGGTGTTTATCGTCCTATATAAGACTGTAACAACCAGTTACGTACAATTTTTGTTTCGTCGATTCCGTTCGGGTATTTTTGATGTTAGAGATGCACCTCGCATGTGGATACAGCATCGTCGAAAATGTCTATAAAATATCAAAAATGATCGAAGTTAACCGCATGTCAGCAGTCGTAACGCGCAAGACCTAAAAATCTACATGAAAGCTGATTTAAACCTTTTTACAAAGTGAATCCAAAAGAAGTTACATAAAGTTCACGTAAAAATAATGGATTTCTTTTTCCCCAACCTAATATTACCCTTTCAAAAATTACAATTTAATATCGTATAAGAATCAGAATTTGATCTTCATTTCAATACAAAACTCAAACAGCGGTTTTAAGTTTATATATTATTTCACTTATTTAATATTTAACTTAATCAAATTAAGTTACGCATACTTATTTATCTTGATTACCTATCATAGAAGGAAAATAATTATGCTTAAAGTAAAATGAAGCTAATTTTATTTACAAATTTCTTATTCGAAATATATTGCCTAAATTCTAAAATAAAATTTTAATTGAAAATGATAATTTAATCTAAAGTTTGATTACGGTTAAAGTTTTCAATTTCCCTCCATGAACAAGAAGAAACTTATTTTTGGATGACGCTATGTTTAACAACATTTTTCTCTGTCAAAGGCACACTGCATTTACAAATACATTTTGAAAATTTGATATACTACTCTGGATTATTGATTGTGACCGAGAAAATAAAATTCATAAGAAACTGGAGCTTTTTGAAAATTTACGGAAGCTCCACAAAATAGGGGGTTTTTATGAGATAAAAATTGTTTGACAGTTCCATTTGGTTTACTCTATGGATATTTCCCTGAAACTAATAGATAGCTTTCTATCATTGTAGATTTTAAACATTTATTTAATATATATTGATTCCTTGCTCTAAAATATCATTGGAACTAGAGCAATCAATCTAGAAATTGTGAACTTTTTGAGGGATACAACAATGAAATACACTTTCTCACACAGAAATGAAAGAAAGAATTGCTTTTACGTAAGAATTTCATTTTCCCTGGGTGTTTCTAATATAGCACATACTAAATATATTTTTCTAATGGTATTATATTTATAAAGAAAGAGCAGTAATGTTCAAATAATTACTTTTAAAGTCTTATACTTTTATTTTTCTATTTTACTAACAATTTTATTAGTTCCTATGAGTTCCCAAAAACAAGCGTCTATTATATTAATTGCCTGACATTGTCAGTAATTTTTTTTTTTTTAAAGATTAGTATTAGTAGTTGCCTGCAGTTATCAGAATTCATTTTATAAGCAGATATTAAATGTTAACAAAATGAAAAAAAAATTAATAACATTTAAATCGTCCTTGGTGATTTGAAGTAACCATAAAGTAAATGTTATGGTTTATTTATTACTTGCATAAACAATCAAATATTAATATTTAATGTGTTTTACATGGTACATGAAATAAATTTGTCTTAACTTAATGATTAATAAGTATTTATTTTTTAACAGCGGTATCAAGAGAGACAAATCTCCAATAATATGTAAAATAACCCATCCCACTAAGATATTGGCCAACATTTTCTTTCCAACTGCTCACTGAAGTGCTAATCTCACTGAAAGATTTACATGTTTTTGATGGGTGAACAAAATTGTATATTCAACATTATTGGTGAAAACGATTATTTGTTTAACGCACTGGCCAATCATAAGTAAAATAAAGTGACGTACTCATGATTCGAACTGTATCGAAAGGAACAACCACTTTATGGTTAATAATAATTTTGGTGAGTAAAAAAATAATGTGACTTAATGATTTTTTACTTTCGATATTTTTCCTTACTTTTTTCCTCCTCTTAGCTTTATCTATTATATACTTTTTCATGTACACAAATACACCTAAGTCTGTTTTTACACGGTAGATTGGTTCCAGA
>JAPDSC010140475.1:86463-107645 GCA_026290005.1 Latrodectus geometricus
ATCTGCATTTTCTAAATGCACGGGCAACGCCGGCGGGTACAGCTAGTGTGTAATATAACTTCTTTGCTGTAATCTAATATATTTTAAAAATATCACGTTCTGATACTTATACATGATAAAAGTTTTGAGTTTTTATATTTTGCTACATATTTATTAAGATTTGATAAAAAAAATATAAAAAAATGCAATTTATAAACATGTTTATATGACATAATGCCTTTAAATTCATGAAAATTCTTAAAATAGTTCATAAATTGTTTTACATTGCGATTTCATTAGGTAATAATCCTCTTATTCACATTTCTTTCAGGTATTCAAAATCACTAAAGATATTCACTCGGGCCTTCAGCATGTCATATCTAAGACTAAATTGTTTAAAGAAACAGAACGTGTCCAATTATTAAAACAGGTATGTTTTTCCCCTTATTTGTTATACTAATTTATGTTATCTAAATACATTTACTATGACTAAATTTATTATTATTTTTCCTTAAGCTTTCTGATCTCCAACTTTTCGTATCAGACTATCAGAAGCAATCAAAAATATTCCAACATCTACCTCAAGTAAGTGACATTCAAACGCTATTTTATTATATGTTTTGTGTATTTTAGATTAGTGATATATTTGAATACATGGAAATTTTTTTTATAATACTACATATTTTTAACTATTAGTACACTATTTTTTATTTAAATAGTACAAAAAAATTATCAAAACATGGTTAAGTACTATTCATAAATATTTTTTAACATTTTAGAAAATTTTAAGAAATTTATTGTAAATGATATTCAATGAAATCCAACCCAATGAAGAAATTAATGGATATTTTTGATTCATTAAAAATAAAGTGAGGAAATAGTTATGATCATTTTACTTACAAATTAAAAACAAATTAAATTTATTAAATTGTATATAAAATAAAACTATTCTATTCAATAGAATCTGAAAAATACTATAACTCATCAGCTTATTTTGTTGAATAAATAATGTATTTAAAAATATTACGTAATCTTTGTATTATAATCTGTAATTAAAGCGCGCTTAATTTTTATCTTGACTAAAATTTCTTCACCTAAGCATGGAATATAAGGAAATAATATTTAATTCGATTTATTTGTAATTCATATACTTCAGAAGAATATTACAATTTTTTTCTGATTACAAATTTCATGCACCTAAAACCGTTGAACACAGACGACTTACTATTAATTTTGAGAAACACGGTCATAAATACAAAAGATCATTTATTATCTTAAATGTCTTAATATTATTAATGATATTCAAACTTTATAAAACTGAATCTTTATCATAATTGTAAAGATAGTTGTACTTCTCAAAAAATATGAAAATGTTCTGTATATCTTCTTATATTCCTTAGCATTATCTAATAACCTGTGTACAATTCCATACGCATCCAATCTAGTTTATATCCAATTCATTTATTAGGATCATAAATTTTCTTTTCTATTAATATTATTTGAAGCTATAAAATTCTATAAATTTTATCTTTTTCATCAATATTTTTTAATTCCATTAGAGTATCATAAATTTTCTTTCTTTTATCATATTTATGTTATAAGAAAGAAAGAGATACTGTTAAAAATCTTAATTAAATAATAAGCATTTCATTAATATTGTTATAACTATTTCATAACCATTTATTTTTAAAACAAGTTTCATTTTTATTATTTTAATTATCATATTTTATTATCAGCATAAAAGTTACCTATTTTGAAATTATTCTTTACATATTTTGGTGTTTTCATAAGTATAAAATAATTGACTTCTTTAGAAATATTTATTTAAAATAATGTATTCGGCCTTTTCATATTCATATGACTATTGTTTGAAAATATAATTTATTCTTTCACTGACAGATATTAATATAATCAGTGTGAATTTCTACAGACGCAGAAAACGAGTAAATTCTAATTTTTTCAGATTGATTTGGAAAACTACACATCCGCCATTATCGAACTCAGAAGGCAATCTCTTATCCAAAACTTTAAGAAGTTGGACTCTTCTGAAGCATATAAACAAATAATGAAACATAGGTTAGTGTGTGTATATAATAAAGGAACTCTCGAGTAATTAATGCATGCTGTTACAATTAAATATATTTATGTTTTTTTTTTTTTAAATCTTAGCATGCCATACCAATAAGTTTTTAATGTACGAAATCTTATTACGATAGTATTTTAGAACTCTAATATAACATAAACATTATTTAATTCTCGATAGAATTATAGAAGGAATTTTTTCTAAAATGTTAAACTGAATTTTTCGAATGTAATAATATTTTAATGAATGGTTATTTAATAATTTCATGAACCTTTGTTGTATTATTTGATTATTTCTTTAATGTTTTCAATTTTCCGCAATTCTTCTTCTTTGCTTTATAGTTTATTATCGTAAAACGTATTAAACATTTGTCATTTTATTAAATATTTGTCATTATATTTGACATTTCATTTTCTTTAAATTACTTTACATAAGAAATTTTGGTACATTTCCATTAGTTAAGCATAAATATCGCCAATTGTGAACCAAACGCAAGCCAAATCTCCAAGCGAAACGAATGACAAAACAGGCAATGGAATAGAAGTCGAAAACATTTAACTGTAAACAAATGTTAGTTAATAGTAAGCAAAACAAGTTCAACTGTAAGCAAATATTAGTGAATTGTAAACAAAACAGTTTTACCTCCCCCCCCCCCAAAAAAAAAATACCTATAACTATTGATTTTTTTTTCCCCAGCATATGATGATGTCTTTAAGAATTTGCTCAAAAGGATCGCTTACTCCTCGTCTCCACCTAAATTCAGCGAGGTACGACTCCAAATGATGGCAAGAAGTTCCCTGACGTTTTTTATTTTTCTATTTGGCACTGCTCCAAAGTTGTTTGATTTTCTGAGTGTTTACACCGGTTTTCGAGATCACACAACGAAATTGTACCTGTGATTGATTGACTTTGAAATGCTGAAGACCAACTTCTTCTATTTTAGTTGTGTAGTACCCCTTCCAGGAATCAAAATAGACGATTGACCCTCCTTCGATATGATTTGTTGTCGGGTCTAACAGTACTGGTAAAGAACGGTTTGGAACTTTAACTAGAAAGCATTCGTCCATTTCGCGGCAAACGCCACCAAATATCCACTTTGTGGAAGAATTCGATCGGCATTGTTCTTTCATTTTGTAAATAAGCTTTCGTCTATCTCAACTATGTTTTCAGAACCAAAAATTTTTTGTTTTTTAATAATAAAGTGGTTGTTTCTTTCGTTACAGTTGAGATCATGTGTACGTCAATTTATTTTATTTGTATTTAGTCTGTGAGTTAAGCAAATAACTGTTTTCACCAATAAGGCTGAATATACAATTTTGTCCACCCATCAAAAATAAGTCAATTTGTCAGTGGGATGAGCTCTTCAATGAGCAGTTGGAAAGAAAATGCTGGCCAATATCTGAGTGAAATTGGTTATTTTATATATTACTAGAGATTTGTCTCTCTTGATACCGCTATTAAAAAATAAATTCGTATGAATCATTAAGTAAAGATAAATTTATTTCGTGTAGCATGTAAAGCGCATTAAATATTAATATTTGATTGTTTATGCAAGCAATAAATAAATCATACCATCCACTTTATGGTTAGTTTAAATCGGCATGGACATTTTAATTTTTTATTTTTTTTAATTTTTGTTACATGCCACTATTATTTTTACACAAACTTTTCTTAAATAATTGTTCCAATCTACAACAGTATTATGATGCATATCCAGTTGTTTTTCACACCATTTGATTAATGTCATCTCTTCGCTCCAGTCGTAAGTAAATCTCAAAGATGATAGAAACTTCAATTTGGACGAGAGATTCGATCCACGTACCACTGCAAATGCTCTTATTCATGCGGCATGTTGAAATATTGCATGGCAAGCGAACCTCCGTCAGAAAAAACAATTTCATTTCAATATTCTAACCGTATATTGCATTCTTTACCAATATACCTTTCCCTTGTAAAAAAAAAGAGACTGCATCTTCTTTAGTTCTGGCTAAATCCCAAAATTTCAATTGTTAAAACAAAAATTAAAACTGAAGAAAGGTAGGAAAACGTGCTTTTTGTTTTAAATTTATTCAGAGAATAGAGTGCATGACTCCAAACAAACATCCCCCCTTATGGTTGTAAGAAATTTGACGGAATTCTACATTATATAACGATTTTTCATTGATCCCAACTAACTTAAAGAACCGAAATTTTAAAGGTATAATTACAATCGAGAAACTAAGCATTCAAAATTTATTGATGCAGATTTCGTTTTTAAGAAGGGTAAATCAGAATATAAGAATGAAAGCAAAGAGATCCTTATAACTCAGGGATCAATATTAAGGCCATGAAAAGATCACATATCTCCTGAAATAAAAAAAAGGAATAAAAAAAATACTTTATATTTGTAAAAACATCTCCAGATATTAAAATCCAAGTATGGGTCATGGTGACCGGAATGAGAAAAGCAACGGTCTTATTATCGAAAGGTAGTGAATTTGATTCCCGATTTAAATGAAGATCCTTTCTATTCACTAAAGAAGACTGGGTCAAGTTAAATAATGCTCTTTAATATTTTTTTTGCCATGCCCTTTAATATTTTTTTTTTATTTCTTTGATATCACTGGGAGTGTCAGGTCAAGTCTTATGGGTCTTCTGTTAGCTTTTGCTTCTAAATTACGAAGACTCATCCAACTTTAAATATTTCAATTAATTGAATCATTTCGTAATAAAACGTTCTTTTAATCAATGTGAGCATAAGGACCTTATTAGCATGAAGTTCCAAAACTGATAACCATTACTTATCTATCTATCTATTCAGTAATAATACAGAGTTCTTCGAAAATAAAGCTAGAAAATGAAATAAAGCTAGAATATTATCAATCAAATATTCATTCCTCTCATTTTAAACTAGAATATATGTTGCCAATTGCAGAATTTAATCCTATGAAATATGTCCTAGACCATTTAAGAATTCGTATTTTAAAAGTGTAATATTGTCAGGGAACATTTAGTAATCGTAGTAGGGTTTTTATAGATGCGTCCACGAATCTTTGGATTTTAGAGATAAAGATATAAATGTCGATTAGAGAAAGTGTTGTACTTTCTCTGGTCTTGTAAAACTGCAAACGAACAAAAATGATTTTTTCTTGATTTTTTTTCATTCATGGTCAATATATATTACATTACATTACTCTAAAAATGTATAAATTTACAAATTTTACTTACTCAGTTGCTGATATTCTATCTGGTGTTGAATTAAAAGACATAATACATAAATATTATCTTTAAAAATTATCCCTTATTAAAGAATATTTATTATCTTGAAAGACAAGTATTTGTATAAAAACAAAGCATTAAAGATTTCACAGTCACTAAAATGAAGTTATAGTAATTGTAGTATTCATATCCATTACTCTACATTCTGCGCAAAATCCAAAACCTAATGAAAATAATCCAAAAACTGTACGATTTCATATATATTTTCTTTACAGGAGACTGCCTTTGCCAAATGAAACTCTTCCATTTTCTGCAAATTATTTGTCGTTTGATTTGGCGGCACCTGCGATGATCGAAAGAATTAGAGAACCATTTTTCCAGTACCAAGGACCGGAGTAAATTTGAATTTATGATATGGAACTTACTTTTGTTAATGCTGTGAAAATAATAATAATTTTAGCTTAATGTATTGCAATTTTTTCCTTTTTTTGAAGGTGGTTGAATTACGGATCTTTAGGCACATACATTGCTAGAGAAATATTGAAAATCCTTTTCGATGGAAGTAAGTGGTTATAAATTTATTATGATGGAAAATAATGTAGAATATGTGTAATAAAATGAGATTGAATGCTATGTACTATTTGTTTCACATTTCTCTGTTTGTTTCATAATTTAACGTAACCCCCAATAGTTAAACTACCACCACCAGTGGTATTATTTCATTTGCAGGATAATGTGATCACAACTTATTTAAAGCATATTCCAGCTGCCTTTAGTGAACATGACGGATCTTCGATTAAGTTGGGATTCGAGTTTCATACTTTCCAAAAATAAAGAATGACAATCTAATCACCAGGTCAACACGCCCTCAAAAATGCAGTTGTAAAAAATTTAGTTTGTACAATATTTTATGAGAAAATATTTTATATTAATTTACATAAATTCATTCTATATTATAAAAAAAGAAAAATGCAAGCAAAAAAAGAAGAAAGTCATTGTATAAAAACCATGAACAGACAGCATGGGGAAACACTCATATAACAAAAGCACGCAAGAAATTGCATGGAAACTTTGATTCTTTAGAAAGATAAAGCAATAAAATGGTTGCATATAAATGATGGGAAAAAATAATGCAAAATAGTTTTTGGTCTCCTTGAATAGCTGAGATTGCTGAACAGCTATTTTTCACAGCTGCGATATTTTTTTTGATAAAAATTAGGAAATATTGTTCTATTCTTGAAGATGGGCAATCTCAAAGTACTTACAGTAAAGGGAAGCCCTGGCTTCGTAGCAACACTCCATCGAGTATTTCTAAAACATTCTATTAAATCTAAGTTGAGTGGCCATGCTTGCAAATCCATACATTGCATTTCTTCAGCTTCAACCATCTTCCCTACAAAATAATTATGTGAGATGAAGCATTATCTTGCTTTACAAGAAAGAAACAACCAACGCTTTGCAACGTATGATAAGATATCAATATCTCATCTTCATGTACTCGAACTATCATATTGTATTCCAAATGACATGCACGCCTGTTCGTTCGCATATGGTAACTTTGATATTTATCATCAACCTTCTCCATTTGCAATATAATCATCCCCGGAGAAATAAAGTCTTATTTCTTTAGTTACACCGCTTTTTCATCAAATCAAGACATGTCTAGCATCAGACTCCAAACTGATTCAGGATTCGACAATAAACAGCTCTGAACTCCCAATTACTCTGGATCTAATTTCGACATTCAAAAGCCTCCATCTTCCATCCGCAAGGTATTTTGAAATCTGTAAAATATAACTACCATTATCTTACAAACTTAGATGCCAGTCTGAATATTATTATTTTTCTGCTGAAAACCCAAAGTTCTAAAAGAAACAGTCCTTGGATATTCCAGCTGCATTGCATTTTCTCCATTTCGAAGGATTGTTATTAGAATACATCAGTCAGTATTTGTTGTGACAGCATACATGTCCTGATAGACGACTGACATTCCTCGTTTATTTGGAATTAATTTTATAATCATAAAATGATGCTTCTTGGCACTTCTACAGCCTTCACTTACATTTCCTTGCATTTTTCAAGATTCAGTCCTACCAATAACCATGGATTCCGGTATCACTTCATGGCAATATTCGTATAAGTCGCCCATTTTTTCTCAATACTAAAGAAAAGCTTTCTCAAACAGAGGAGTTCACAGAACTATTAAATATCACAGTAAACAACGCATGAAGCTGATACATTTCAAAGATTTCTGCATGAAGATTTTGTCTAGTTTTCTCATTTAACGTATAGGATTAACAATGAAGAGGTTTTATGAGTGGCAATTTATTGTCGATGTTTAAAAACGCATGTGTCATGAATGTTTGGAAAACATAATCTTGTGTTGCAAACTGAAGTCATCAAAGCATATTTAATTGGTATCTTGCCCAGTAAAAGGTTAGTCCCTATTAAACATATGAAATATAAATAAAACGCTTTTGAAAAAAAAAAAAGGAATTTTATTATAATTTATAATAACATAAACATTAAGTTGTATATTAAGTTTCTTTTGTTTTTCTAGTAAGAACTATCTATAGTTTAAAACGTAGAGAGAGAGAGTAACGTTTTAAACTATATAGATGTTTTATTGAATGTTATCGATATAAATGTTGATATAATTTCGTAAAGGTCATGTGTCACACTAATTTTTTTTAGCTTTTTATTTATTGAATTCAAATAATATCACTTTTCAATAAAAATACATGTGTCATTATTTACTTTTTATTAAAAATATTTTATTTTCATATTTGATGGAAGTTACAATAAATTTAAATATAACTTAATATATAACTTATGTTACATAATATTGTAAGAGACTTCGTAAATAATCTTTCCAATATCTTTCTTATATATATAGAGAGAAAGTAAAAATATTACATATAGAATATATCATACAATATTAATACTTTATGATTTTATTTTCAGAAATACCTGTTAATGCCAGTCAGTGTTTTTTGAGATCTTTGAGAGAGCTTTCAAGTATGATGCATAATCAGGTAATGTATTTTTATGCTTAAAATTGTAAAAGAATTATACAATTTCACAAAATGTTTAATAATTGCTATGTTTTCACATAATCAAGCATTAGGGACCCATATTGTACATTTTGTGCTACAATAGGAATTGCAAGATTTCTCTATAGAACATAATGTTTTCTTACGCTTTCTAGCAAGGATGCAAATAGATGATTAAATTTTTATCATTTTTTTATAAATAAGCAATTTTTAAGTATCTTTACTAATAACATTTATCATTTTATTTATATTTTTACTGATGAATGCATGCCAAAACAAAAATTGTAGATACTTTCTAAGAAAGTTATACCACAGAAACTTATGCAACTCGAATGAAATTTCTATTCTTATTTCAAAACTATATGCACATAAAATAACTTAAAAATTTAGAGTTAAAAAAATACACTAACTGTCTTCCTGTAATATTTTAAAATTCGACGTGATGAAAAAAATATCTTGGAATAATTTAACTTGTGGCAACTCTAGAAAATGTCTAAAAGAAACAATTTTTTTATAAAATCACACATTTTGTTATGTTTGCTGACAAAATGGGTGAAAACTTTTTAGAAAATTTCTTTCGACGCTTACTTCGAGATTTTTCTGGAACATCTCAAAAAGTTAAGCAAAATCTATTCATACTTTCCTGTCTCTCAGAAGAATTTATATTAGATTTAATTTGAAATCTGTGTGATACGGTTCTTTGCGCTAATTACTTCATTTTACATTTCGTATAACACTGTTTTGAAATTTTTTCAATTTTGAATTGCTGATTTGTGAATGTCCATTTTAAACTGTGAACCCGATATACTGAAATAATATAAAGTAATAATTTTAAAACTACGGTTTCCTTCTTCAATGCCATTGTTAATTTTTTGAATAATGTTATTAATTTTTTGTTGACATATCTTGTTTCATAGCATATATTTCTTAAACTCCCTTTACTAATAATTAAATAAAATTAAAATGCTTAGTTTTAATTTTTAACAGCATATATTTTATTCATTTATGTAATATTGTAATACATTTACTATATCACATATTTCATTCCAAAGGTTGGACGATATGGTGAAGATCTTTTCTTAGATGCAGTTTCTTTAGAAGCAACTTATGAGGTAAAAATTGTCTGATAATTAAAATATAAGTTTACTTACAATTATAAATAAAATTAATTGATATTAATTAGAATAAAAGATGGTTAATTTCCATAACTTCATTTTAAAAATCTCAACTTGAGTCATGCGGAAAGCAATGATAATCATTTAGTTTTTCCTTCCGTTAAATTCAGGTATGAATACAATGGTATGTTCATTTATTGGTTTTTTATTACAGAGCTACAAATCATGTCAAAAAATTGCCAAAATAAAATAGCGAATAAAATTGTCTAAAAACTGCCAAACACGTTTTTACGACTTTTTCTCAATCTGTTGGTAGCATCCCATTAAGCATTGTAGTGCTAGTGTAATATATAAATTATATTAGTTGTCATGATCAGGATATTCTATACCTGACCCAAGAAAAGACCTACATTCTGAGGCAGCTTAGGCATATTAAAAGCTTCGTAGGGTCTAAGATCTCTGCACTTAAAAAAGTTCCTATCTCTGATGTTAACAACTTCATTTGATAATGGTTCGAAATTAAAGGCCTCAGTTGGCGCAAATAGGCAGCCTGAAACTTATTGAAATAACTTAACCTAATTACAATTGCTTCACTCACAATGAAAGATCGGATCTAATTGTGTGTATATATATATACACAATTATGTGTGTATATATATATACACAATATATTAGATTTTATATTAGGTTAGGGAAAAAGTAATCCATTATTTTTTCGGTAGACGTCTGTAGTGATCAATATCTCGCAAGGTATATATCAAACAATTTCAGGTTTATGCTCGTTCGAAAGGTGACATTTGACACTAAAATATCCTCTTGTGGTTTTTTGTTTGATTCATTCAGTTACGAGTACAAGGTTTTAAAAATGGAAGACAACAAACAGAAAATTCGATACATTTTCGTTTTTCTCTTGTAACGGCGAAAAAGATAGCCGGGTGGCTAAAATTGTGAAAGGTGTTTATCTTCCTATATAAGACTGTAACAACCAGTTGCGTACAATTTTGGTTTCTTCGATTCCGTTCGGGTATTTTTGATGTTAGAGATGCGCCTCACATGTGGATACAGCATCGTCGAAAATGTCTATAAAATATCAAAAATGATCGAAGTTAACCGCATGTCAGCAGTCGTAACGCGCAAGACCTAAAAATCTACATGAAAGCTGTTTTAAACCTTTTTGCAAAGTGAATCCCAAAGAAGTTACGTAAAGCTCACTTAAAAATAATGGATTTCTTTTTCCCCAACCTAATATTATAATGTATGTTTTTTAAACAGTATAATAATACTTTAAATTTAGGTTTGCTTGACACTGTAGTTTGACTAATACACGCGACATACAATTCGTCCATTTGTTGTTTTACAATTACTTTTTGTGTGAGAGCAAATTAAACCATGATCAACTGTTTAAAATATCTACACCTGATATATCTACATTAGAGGTAGGTGTCGAACCCAAGAACGGCAACCAGATAGGCGCTAGAGAGAATGCAAGTCCGATCAGAAGAGCATACCGATCATTCCCAATGCAACAGTATACTTAAAATTATCCACTGGTAGGAAAAAGAAAATCTATACTACAGATAGCTTGTTTGTGTCGGTTATTGAAAATTATGAATCATACATTAAAACTGAGCTTGTCAGCTTTATACTATAATATGTTAGAAAATCCAAGAAAATATTCGAAGACAACTTTTAAACAACTGGAAGAACCGCGATACTGATGAATATTCAGCCACAAATAAGCTGGCCATTCAAACGCGTTTAAAATCAAAAATGGTTAAAATTTACTGTACGATTTATAATTTTCAATAACACACACAAATAAACCATTAAGGGTGACTTTACGGTCACCCTTGCGGCGTTTTCAAAATTTCGCTATTTTTCACAAGCGAGATAAAAAAAGAAAAAAAATGGAATATATAAAAATTTTAGCCTGTGAGAAAAAATGGATTGCTAAAAAATGTTATACGTCGCCAAATGTGGAAAAATTGCGCCAAGGGTGACCGTACAGTAAATCTGATCCATCAAGACTTAATGATAGCAATAAAAACAATAACACTGAATGTGTGTGGACTGCGAAATGTTTTTGTCATTAATTTTATTGACAATATTGTAATCTTTGCGTGTGTTTGATATGTTTTATTATGAGTATCTTTAAACTTATTGAAATACAAATATTCGTATTCATCTCTCTTTTTTTTCTATTTCCTCATAGACCATAAAAGACAGAAAGTCATCTGAGAAGTACCTACCAGGTCTGGATAAGAGTGAACAGCAGATGTTTTTCATCTCTTACGCACAGGTAAACCTTATTCCTTATTGTGATATATTACAGAAAAACTTTTCATTCAAATTAAAATTATCTAAACAGTATTTAACCTAAACTTATGTCCTAAACGAATATATCATTAAAAACCATAAATTATACTGTTCACCATAGCATTCTCCATCTATGGTGAACCATTACCATTACAGACCAGTTCATAAAAAACAGTGCAGCTTTTCTCGTAGCCATGTGACCTTTCCATGACAAATTTTTATACTCATTATAACGATTCACACACTTAATTCAAAATAATAAGAAATCATGACAGTATAAGAAATCTTCCTGACTGTATTTTAAGTATATTTGTTTAAGAAATGTTCAATAGTAATTTTTCTAAGCATTTATGTTTATCAAATTATTATTTTTACTATCCATATTTTTAGTCGTTCTGTGAAGTGGAAAACCAGAAAAGTTTTTCTCATAACATTCCAGTGAAAGAGAGGTAAGTTTCCTTTCATCTGAAATATTTCAAAAGAATCTTAAATTTCCAGAATTATTTAAATGCATTTAAAAGAAGTGTTTTTTAAATAACGAAAACTCTTATTTCGTAAATTTTTCACAATATTGATCTAATTGACAACTTGAAATACAAGGCGTTACAAAAAGAATGATTCAACTTCGAACAATCATTAATTATTCAGATCTTAATCTGATTTAATCGAATTATGTGTTAGAAAAGATGAAAATTTTGAGTTTCACGCAGTTACCGATAGGTGGCGCCAACTCTCTGACTTCATCCGTTATTTCAGTGTTTCAAAAAATGAAGACTGCAAACCACAAATCGTTTTGTTTACGCTTCACTAAGTGTATGACTATAACAATTGTTCAATGCTATTCACCGTGCTGTGAATGCTGTATTTCCTGACTCGAAGCACTTGATAGAAGTTGGTACAAACAATTCAAATATAAGGTTTTTTGGTTTGAAAAGAAATGACATGGTCATCCAAGATATTATCAAATAAGAATGTGGAGACCATTCAACAATTTTGCACATAAACCAAGTTACTGATGGTGCTATTATGAAACTAAACATTCCTGCAACGTCTGCTTGTGGTCTATTTTGTATGCTTGATTTTTATGAAATTCTAGATTCAATCGCTGCAAATTTTTGAGGCAGGTGACTAAGGAGTGACCTATATGTGAGGGTGCTGCTCAGTTTCTAGCTAATTTAGCGCCATATCGTTATGCTAATTAGTTTATTTTACATATTATTCATGCCATCATGTTTTCAGCACCATCTTATTTCTTCAAACATGCACGAAAACTCGCTTGGCGAAAAAAAATCACCTATTGTCGCCAAGGTATATTGAAGTATATTTTTCTCGTGACAAAGAAATGCAAATAGTTGTACCTCCATTTTTGAGAATTCATTACAAGATAACAATTTTGAATATGGTTGCTGTGACACTTTATATTAGTAGCACAGTATAGACCACGAAAATACTATCACAGCCTCAGAAATTATACATGATCTAGACGAATTTGATAATTGTGTAAACATTATGCTTCGGAATATAATTTTAGTATCTCTGAATCCTGGTATCAGACAATATTTTCACACATTTTCTACACATCTTACAAAGCACTAAGATAATTTTATCATTTAAAGTACACGTAAAGATGTACTGCTAGAAATGATCTCAAACACATTAACGCCACTGCGACTTTTCCAGAAATTATAGTTGTCAAAATGTTGGGCCAACTTCTGCACCTAGGAACTATCTGAGAAACAACATAAATTTATCGTACTATTCAAATAAAATTAAAACATTCAAAAGTGAATCAAATACTAATTTCACAGTATAGTATCATATATATATATATATATATATACACACAGTTTATTTAGAACATTCTATTTTAGTTTTTTTAAATGGTACTGTTATGAAGAAACTAATAAGCATAAATAGTTTTAATTATTTTCTACATAAAGTATTTATTAGCATATATTTTAATTCTTTTTATATTAGTTAAGATTGTTTTGTAATGTATATTATTTTACAGAATCAATAGTCTCATGGTTCATTCTCAACACTTCGAAGAAGTTTTCCAGTGCAAACTTCCAAAGAAAGAATCGGCCAAATGTCTATATTAATGAATTGTAATATATTCCATTTTATAATTCCAAAGAATATTTTCAATATCAAAAGTTCAATTTTTGTTAACTGAACTAATTTTTCTGTTATTAGCAACAATTTGTAAATACACATTGAATCAGAAGTAAAAAACATTTGAAAGCAAAATGTTTCTGCAATTTTGATGAAAAGTATATGATTAAGAGTCAATATCTGCTCTATTAAAAAAAAATATGGAAAATGTTAATGCACATGTTGAAATCATTGTAAACAAAAATTTGAATTTGTGTACATATATCCCTATATACACATGAATTTTGTATAATATTTTATCATCAAATTCATTGTAAACGAAGTTATACAGGCTTCTGGCAAGGGAAATTTGCAAATTTGTAACATTGTTTACAATTTATTTCACCCACATAACAAGAATAATGAAGCTGTTAGAAACATTTTCATTTTTGTGTAGAGAGATTGATGTGTGTGCAAGATCTCTGGATGTATAAAGTTCTTGTAAAATGTCTCAACAGAAAATTATCTAATACGATTAACAATTGTGTACAATTCCTTTTTATAACTCACAAAACAATTTTGTTTACTTATGAACATTTCACTCATTTTGGAAACTAACTTGGATGTGAATTTATATAATGAACCTGTAGTCCAATGTTTGTCATTTGAGAAAAAATATATACACAGATTTTCATTATCCAAAATGATTTTCTTTTCCAAAGTATGTTGCTTCAATCCTCATTGATTTCAACAAAATTTTTCTGAATATTCTTAATTTTTTTCGGTTTAATTCTAGTTATAAACAGTTTTCTTTATATCCAGACTAGAGAACATATCCTCATTTACTAAAATAACTACTATTTCATTCTAAGGTTCTAGTGAATAATATTTCGTGAATACTTTTCTCGGGATTCAAAATTAAGAAACATTAATTTCACCAGTATAATTTCCTGAATGGTATTGGTGATAAAGGAATGATATTATACTAGGACAATAAGTGAGTTCATTTAGAAATGAAAGCAATGTATTTCGAGAATCAGAACACCATGCCTTTAAAAATTATCAATTAACCAACATAAAATTTATAACTAGAAGATGCTAAATTTTATAAGAATATTCTGAAATTTTCATTGGAATAACTATGTTGTGTGTATATCATCACACAATGGCATAATTCATTACTTGTTACAAATAAACTGTCAAAATTTATAATATTTGATTTGTATATAATGCTACTACTTAAATTTATACTGATTTAGTATATGTATCAATAAAAAGTGCTATTTTTTCAGATTGTGTTTTATTTATATTATTTTTCAATAGTTTCTATTTTTTTTTTTTTTTTTTTTTATCAATATAACTAGAATATCAATATTAAAAATTAGAAAAGTTAAATAAAATCATAATACACATCAAATAAATCACTTTAGTTTGAAAATCATATTCAAACTTCAAAACTATGTAGCACAATTTAAGTTATCTATTAATGCATAGGTTGTCTTTTTAAGTTTTACAAATGACTAATGGAAGGCAATACTGAAATTTGTCTTTAGGAAATTCTCTTAAAAATGCATAGCCAGAGATATTTGTCACCTCAAGAAGCTGTTATTGATTTCTAAAACTATGGTTCTGAGATGCAAACTTCAGAGTGGAAAATCTGTTTCAAAAATTGGTTTTGAATGAATGGGAAAGTGTGTTAAAATAAAGGCGCATATTTTGAATAAAACAAAATTTTCGTAACTAAAAAACAAATTTTTTTTTTTTTTTTTTTTTTTTTTTGTAAAACACATCTGTTTTCCTCGTCATTGCATTCCTCACTAATCGCGCTTTGATAGTGCAAAGAAAAAGGGCCACTGTGGCATAGTGTTCAAGGGGATGGAACACTTGTTTTATCCAATGATCCTATGTATAATATATGCATAAAAAATTTAGAGTAATGTAGAATAAATAGTTCAATGTACAAACAACAAAATAACACAGAAATTTTTTGCCAAACAAATTGTGAAAATTTTCTCAAAAATAAAGGGATTTGCTATAATTGGAAATTATTTGTCAACTTGTGTAGTGCTGCCATCTATTTTCGAAAAAGTTTAAAGATTATTTATAAAAAAATTTAATCATTTATAGCTAAATGCTGGTTTAAATCTGGTTTGGTAACCAGTTAAAGTTTGGTGTTCCATCACTTGGAACACTCAAATACACCAAGAGTTAAAAGACATTACTAATTCCAGAAAAATAATTTTCAAAAACAATATTCAGGAAATTTTAAAAAATATTTTCATAAAAAAAAATTATATTTCATAAAATCTATTTTTCAGGAATTTTTCTTCATAAATGTTAAAAAAATTATCAAAAGTATGTGTAAAATATTAAGCCACTTTAAATAAAGATCTTCAATGAAGAAAGTAGAAACATAATACTTTTGTTTTAAATGGAAAAAACTAAGGAATTCTAACACATTGCCAATAAATTAATAAATAATTTCAAATACAATAAAAAAATTTAATCCATTTATACCTTTCAGATGAATATATATTTATTAAAAGTGAGAAAAAAGCAAATCTACAATCAATACATTCAAAATATAAAATTACTATTTTGCAGATTTTTATTACCATTCCTTTTAAGTTCATAATTAATTATGAAATAAATAAGTGATAGTGATTGCCTTTGTAAGAAACTATTCAACCATATATATAGCTCCTTTTCAGAACAATTCAAAAAATGTTTTCTTATTATTCTGAGACTTATTTTCTAAGGATTTATCAAAAGAAAAGTGATAACACAAATATTATTAATATCAAAAGAATATTTGAAAAAGAATATTGTGTTTCAAATAAAATTTCATTTCTATAATGACATCACTTTCATTTTTAATAAGTTAAAATTCATATACAATTGATCGCTTATATATTATGTAAATACAGCTTTATTTACACTCTGATGCTTTTTCCTAACGTGTGGTAATATATAGCACACTTGGCAATAATAATATTTAAATATAATCCCATATTTTTAAAGCACTAATTATGTTTATCATTTCAATACTTTATAAATATAATTGTAACTTACGGAAATTTGAGCAAAAAAATTTCATTCATTTTAGGAAAAATAAAAATCACAAATACTCTTATTAATATAATTTATTTTCGTAGTAAATTGGGCGATCTATAGATTTTAAGAGTCTCAATCCTGAGAAATAAACTTAATGGAGGAAGCTGATAAGACATAATTGAGAACATATTTCTTAAAATAAATACTTAAAAATAATATAGAATTTGACATATGCAGCTAAGACCATCCAAAAAGCTCATATGAGTAATAAAAAAGTGCATTAAGTATAACATTGATAAATTCTTCTAGACACAACTATCTTAAAACAGTGAAAAAATCCATAATGTTCTAAAGAAAAGCCAAATGAACACAATTTTAAAATGATGCACTGGGCTGTTTTTTTCAGTTTTGGAAAAGAGTATGAGTAAAGTCTATATAATCGTATGCCCCTGGAATGGCTCGGCCGTTCTTGTCTTCATATGGTTTCATACGAGATACACAGTAATCGGCCATTTCTTTTGTAAGATTCTGCAATGAAAAATTTTTGATTTAAGTATCGTCCATAAAAAGTATGACAAATGTCTTGGTAAAACTAATTTTAAAACATATCATTTTTATTTTATAAAATCTTGTTTTTAAATCTTTATTATAAACATTTATGGTTATACTCTTTTAGCAAATTACTGCAAAAATACTTATAAACAAAAGTATAGCTTCAAAAAGTTAAATACACTTACTGCGTATAGCTCTTCTGCTGTCACATAAGGCCTTTCACCAGATGTAATAGCCCTGAAAGCATTTTCCACTTCTTCACTGGAACGGACATTTTCAGTTTCTCTTGAGATCATAAATGCCATGTATTCTTGAAGGGAAACATAACCATCCCGGTTGGGGTCAACAACGCTGAGGATAGCTTCAAACTCTGGATCTGGCTGACCTTCCTCTACCATTGGTAAATCATAACCAAGGGCACGGAGACAACTTTTGAATTGGTGGTGATTGAGGCGACCTGATTTTTCTTTATCAAAATGTCTGAAAGAAGGAAATACATAATTTGTAAATGAAACAAAAGTTTAAAAAATGCATGAAAATAAAATTTTTCTGGAAACAAATTTTGGTTTTTAAGATTTCAGAAGTAAACAACAACACATAAATAACAGTAAATAGCATAAAATAAAAAATAACTCACTTAAACATCATGCTAAACTCTTTGAGAGCATCTTCTGAAACACCACTCTGGTTCCTAAAATGAAGAAAAAAAATTTATTTTAGATTATGACATTTTGTAAACTAAAATTTTAAGTCAAAATCCATGCAAATTGTTTATTAGAATGTACTGACACTAGCAGCTTCTACAAAAAATAATTTACGAATAATAATGAATAATATTTCTAGCTGCATCTGTCTTCCAGTTTCTCATCATTGCAATTACATTCAGATAGAAAATGTTTCAGTGATTTACTTCCATCAAATTCAAATTACCAATAGAAATAAAGTCTTTAATTGTACATGAAATACTTTGGAGAAGCTGGATTGCCTAACAAATCAAAATTATCATTTTGAATACCCACTGCCTATTTTTTTATGCAAAAGCATGTTAATGATTAACATTCTTTAACTGCAAGACAGGGAACATTAAGAATTTTATACCTAATTACACAAACTGGGCAGCAGAAGAACTGAGAAACTATTGTTTTAAACTCAATTTGAATAGGCTAGGAGAAAATTAAAACACTTGTCATGACAAAATTGAAAAAATGTATCAGAATAATGGTAAAATTTTTCAAATTAGCTCCTCCGTGACTGCTGTATTTTTAAATACACTTTTTTGTTCTTAATAAACGATGAAAAATGTTAAAAATTGAGTTTCATATGGCTTTATTCTGAAATCAATTCATATAAATGAGACAGTTCACTGTATCACAAAGTGTAGAATATACAATAAAATAAAAAAAGAAACACTAAAACAATTGGAAAAATATAATGAACAATTGAAACATAATAGAAAACTGTTAAAAAAGGAACAAATCAAATTAAGAGCATAATTTTTGGTAGTTCATGGGAATTCTGGCTTCCCAATGAAGTTTGGAAACATCCCCATTTTTCTGGGACTCTATTTAAACCTTTGCACAATAAGAAATGGCCAGAATTACTAATTAAACACACTTTTTAAGACAATAGTTTTGCATAGATGTTCTGTTAAACAATCATGTCAAATTAAGAGTCTAAAATTTACTACTGCTTTTTATCTTGGTATGTTATCAAAAGACTTCCATTTATCTTGTATGTTTTCCTGCGTGATTTTCCTTTTGATAAATTAGTTAAAACACATTATTTTACAATCATATATTTTTTAATGTTAAAAATTTTATAATATTGAATATTTAGATCTAACATGCAACTAAAATAGTGCATATGACAGGCTCACAATGTACACTTGAAAAAATGTCAATGATCTGTACTACATTGAAACATTAAAGTAAAATATTACACCCAGGAAATAAAATATTTCATAAACTTCTGATTTTTAAAGCAAATATACTAATAAAATTTACAATTTTATATAAAAAAAAAAAATTATTAACCTGGCTTGTATTTGCTGTTCTAGATTGTGCTGCATTCTCATACCCAATTGATCCAACTGGTCCCATTGCTGGGCTAAACCTACTGTACTGTGTTCAGTATATCGATTGTCAAGAATAAGATGTTCTCCTAAAAGAGCTCCTAAATCTTCTATTTGTTTTAATTCCGTTCTTCGAGCCCTGACTTCAGCTGCCTTACGCTGAAAAAAAATACATTCGTTTAAGTAAAAAAATACATTAAATTAATAGAACTCTTCCATTCAATCTAAAAAATACAAAGCATCTAATTTTTATACTACCTACTATTATTAATTTTGATACAAAACCAAAATTATTTCACAATTTCAGTGCTACACATTTATAATTGAATGTAACTCAACTTACTAATTTTTATTTGTGTTTACTATTTATTATACAGTTTACAGATTAACCCTTTAACTGTTTAGTTTGATGATTTGGGTACACAAATTGTCAAATTTTTTTTATTGCAAAATCAAATGTTTAGTATAAAATAAACTTAGTAGTTAACTTACACATTAACTTTTCCCAAGGTACAGTTTGGTTTGACAAAGAGATGCAGCCGAAATAAATGTCTCCTGAGATATATTCGGGTGTAACAATACTATGCACCCAATAAAAATTACCCCGAGTAATACTCGGGCGTGACATTTTCGAACACTAGTGCTGTGCCCGAGATAATCTCGGGCATGACAGTTAAAAGGTTAACAATTTAAATATGTATTTATAAAAAGCTATTAAAAATATTCAATAATTAGAATGATGAATAAACATTGTGGCATTAAAAGTGCATTTTTCAATGGATATATATTGCTTAATATTTACTAATTATTTTCTGTCAAAAAGGGCTCTTCTAAATAAAGTACAGTTATAAATGAATTAAGAACCACTGTAAGTATTTCCTCTCAAGTTGGATTTTTGGTTTGCTTATTACTCAAGTCATTTTATGTGCATTAAACCAAGACCAACTGTTTTAAGTGGATTCTGAGTTACAGTAAGCATCTACATATGAAGAGGGAATCAATCCCACAAGTTGCTAAACTGAAAGCCAGAACACTAACTATTAGGCTGCCAGATTGGCCATTTCAAGGTGGAAGACAAACACAACTCATTTAAAACAGAACTCTGGAGAATCAGCTATCAACTTCAACAACAATAATAGGATTATAAAAGTAACACCAAGGAGCATATCTTAAGAAATATGAAAACAGATATTTAGATGCATGTCTGTTCTCACTAAAAAAAAGGAAGCAAGGAAAAGATTCAGCATTGAAATTAGTTATGATTAGCAACAGACTATTTTGACACCTTTGTAGCACTTCTTAAGAGTGAGAAATATTAATACTCATGTTTTGATCCATCTAAAGAACAATTATACTCTATTACTGTTCAACATTATTGGATACCTATTCCTTTTACGAAGTACTACTAATGCATAACAAAACAAATATCTTCAAAATTAGCACTTATGAAAAAACATTGAATGTTTTATTTCATCAGATTGTGTTAAGTGATTTTAGCACAACTAACCAAAGACTAAACTGATAAGAAATGTACAATTAATTGCAGATCAAAATCATGAACAGAAAAATAAGACTGGTCATGATTTAACAACAAGCTTGAACTCATTTCTTATATTTAATATTATATTATTTATTTCTTATATTAAGGATAAATGAAGGATAGTAAA
>JAPDSC010140499.1:0-20117 GCA_026290005.1 Latrodectus geometricus
ACAAAATATTTCAAATTGTGATTAAAAGAAATAAAAAATCTTACCTGTGCAGTGTGATTTTGTCCCTGTAGGCTGACTCGACGAGTGAGCCGTTGAAGATCGGTTTTTTGGTCGCAGAGTAGAATCCATCTCTGCACTGGCACTTGTAGGAACCCCGACTCCAGCCGAACCCTGGTGTGAAGACACACTGCACAAAAACAAGAAACAGATATTGTGTTAGTTTTTACATACCTTAAAAATGAATGGAAAAAATACAAACCAAATATTTTTGTTAGTGCGAAATGTGATCTTTCCTATAAGCAAAAATCTGAAATTGTATGACCTACACACTGAATGAGATATCGAATCTACAGTCATCGACCAAAAAAAAAAAAAAAAAAAAAAAAAATAACGGATTTCTTTTTCCCTGACCTAAAATTAAATGTTTTATGAAGAAATTACCATTTTATAGAAAAAAAAAACAAAAAACAAATGTATTAAAATCTAATTAAAAGATTAAAATTCTTGACATGTTTGAATTTAATTTTTCCTTTACATATATTTACAGAAAAGAATATAAATTACCCAGAAATTTTTTTTGGAATTTAAAAATTTGGATATATGTGAAGTTTATAATAATAATTTTATAATATCTCATGAATTCCATCCAAATTAATTAATAACTGCTCAGCCAGGGCTCATGGAATGCAATTATAAGGATAATCCCTCATTTCTGACTAACGCTGCATTATTAATTCAAACCATTTATTAAGTTTATTTGCAATGATAACGTATCTGATAACAATAAAATATCATTGACCAATTGTTGTAATTGCATTTTCTGAATAGTTATGATTACAACAAACATAACCAGTGAATAATCTATGGTCGTCAATATTTGTGGGATGACGACGCAGATATGGCATATGCTTCGCCTTCCAGCAATCCATATAACTGAATCAATCAAAATCAAGCTAATTAAAAGTGGTTCCATACCTATAATGCTAATAAAGTCTAACGAATGAAACTCAAAATGAATAGGAAGATATTCTAATAAATTGTTTTTGCTAATAGCAGGAAAAAATTTCTATGGAATTTTTTTTTAAAATTTTTTCACACATAACAGTTTATTGAATTTTATATATTTATTTAACCTAATGCATTAAAGGTTTTTATCATTAGTAATTGAAAGAACCAAGTTAAATTCTGGTCTCTATTAAGAGTGGTGAATTCCATTTTCTCTGTTTCCTTTAGGTGAATCCGTCGGGAGGGGTATTTGGGAGTTTTCTGGATTTCTTTCCCTGTGGCACGTGAAGACTGTCTATTCTCTAAGAATCCTCCTATTCACCGCTATCAAAATCAAATCATCTGGAGATCTTTCAAAGCTATTACAATAGTTTTTCAGTATTGGATTGCTGTACCTATGCTATTAAAATGAAATTCATTAAAATAAATTATATGGACAAGACTCCATTAAAATAAAATTCATTCGGAGTTTTTTTCAAACTTCTCATACTTATGATTAGAAATAAATTTAAATTTTAGAATCATCACTGAGATAAAAATAATCAAATACCAGTCACTTCCAGCACCAATGCAATTATATAGGCAAATTTTCTAAGAGGATTAAATGCCTCAAGCTATTTATTTCTTAGTATCCGTGGGAAAAAATATCCATTTATATTCCCATCAATTCAATTAGAATAAAATGGATGGCTCTAATTTAGATTTAAGAAAATAGAAAAATATTTTATACAATTATATTATATAAATAGGGTAGATATTTTTCGCCAGGAATTTAACTGTCAATCTTGCTGTGTTATGAACAGTAGTCCTCAAGTATTCACTTCTTGATAAACGACCGGACGTGTACTACTTAACTGTGGTCATCTTCTTTTCTTGCAGCTTAGTAGTTGACGAATCCTATATTTATGAAGAAAATGACAGACATAAATTTTCAAATGGCACACTGTCATTTTAACACTGTATGCATTATATTATCTTCAAACGTCCATACTTGCTGTCTCTGATCTCATCTGGTGTAATATTGCTACAGCAGATCTATGAGCTTCCAATTCTCGCAAAATCAAGAAACAGCAAGGGATTCGCAAGGATATCCTCCCTAATAAATTGCAGACACAAAAGAAGGTTTTGTGGACTAACATAGTCGATGGCGCGTTCACAACAGGTAGGATTGAACTTACGTTTGACATCAAACTTAAGGCCACGAAGATGACCACTGGCAAACTTAGAATATGTAATCTTGTCAGCTCTAGAACCTTTAAAATCAACAGCATTACTGCGGTGATCACTTTATTTAGGCAATTTAAAAGTTTCTTTAATATTCTGAAGTGTTCCATTTTTTCATAAGATATGCCTAAAAAAATGGTAAACTGTTTTAAAAGGCAAACTGTTTTTTTTTTTTTTCATTTGCAACTCTTTAATAATTTTATGGAAGATGGTGTATGTGTGAATCGCATATTTTTTTATTTTTTCTATTTTATTTCGTTAATTCAGCAATTATCTTGATTAATTTTTTTCGAAAGACGAACACTCTACCCTGAACTACAATAATTTCAGTTGATTGACTCCTTAACTTGAAGACAAGCCCCCTCCCCATGAAATTGTAAAAAAAAATATCCGAATATATCAATATAAAATGAATATTCTATTCAAAATGCTAACTGTATACATTAAATAGATTCGTCTTGATTTTAAAATCATGGAAAATGACAGCCCAATAGCATCAACACTAATTTTTCTTCATTTAAATTTCACTCTACTCTCCTAATACAGGTCGATACTTCATCCTTTATTTACATTTTTTCCTCCTTCATCCTTTATTTACATAAAATTTTTATGTGTTATTAAAATTTTAAGAATTGTGTACATTTTATTCTTTATTTTATTGTAACATTGAAAAGGTTTAATGTTATATACTTCTTTCTTTATTTAATTTTCTTATAATTGAATATTTAAAACGTTTTAATGTTTTATTGATATAATAATAGTTTATATTTTATTCTTTTATTGTAACATTGAAAAGGTTTGATTCTACATACTTTATAATTTAATAACATTTTTCTTATAGTTGAATGCCTAAAACTTTTTGATATGTTTTAAATATTATAATAATAATATATTATTATAACATTTATAAAAAAATCTTTATGTATTATGTATATATTTTATTTTTTTTATTATATTATAACATTGCAAAGGCCTGATATTACATTTTACTTTTAACATTACAAATAATTTTTTAATTAAAATTATTTATATTATTTGGTTATAACATTTTTATTCCTTTATTTAAAATTTGTATGCAACAAAATTATTTGTATTATTGTTTAAGCAATTTTTTTTATCTAAAATAAATAAATAATAAAAAAAAACTGTTTAAAGTATTTTTTTAAAATTTGTATTTATAATAATATTCACGGACAACTTTAAAAAAAAATATAAATTTAGGTATTTTATTTTTTGACAGGCCAAACAGAAGGTATTTTTAAAAAATGTCCTAGTTTTGAGTTAAAGTTATTTATAATCATATTTTAACATCACTTGCATTTTAATAAATATATAATTCATTAAAAACGAAGCATCATAAAAATACATACATTAAATGAAGGCTTACATTTTTATTATTTATAATCAGGAACAAGAGAAGACAAATGGGAGATTTCATATTTTAATAAATCAAAATTGAATCAAAGACCTCGGATTGAATAGTTAGCCTGAAGTGATCGAATTTATATTCTTTAAATTAAACTCAATTTAAAACAGTGTAATTGGATTTAAAATTTTACCAATTGATTATCGATTGAGATTCAAATCTTTTCACTCAGACTGTTTCATTATTATGATAGATTTTCGTTATGATAATAATAGAAAATTAATTGATTTGATGTTTACGATGTGAAAATTTTGAAATTTTTAATATTTAATTTCTTAAGATAATCTATACTGCTGAGGTTGAAACTGCATGATAAACTACGTTGTTTCATTAAGGGTTTGTTACATTTATGTAATTTTTAATAACATTAATATTAAAATAAAATATTACCTTAAATTTTTAATAAAATAAATACAATTTTTCCAAGAGCTGTTTCGTTGCCATTTTCTAGCTATTTATTGTAGTTTATATTATAATGGGGGTACTCTTTTTTAAAAGATTTCGACATTATAAATTAAAAAAATAACATTAATCGTATAAAATTTAATTAATTAAAGTTTTGTTATTTCAATATGTTTCAATCGCGGTCTATTCAATTATTAATATCCCTAGGGACGCAGTTCAGACGTACACAGATGGCAGCAAAAATGATAATCCCTTTTCTTTGAAAACTATAAGATATATTTGTTGTTGATCATGTGAGCACCTGCATACTTCCTGTACCAAGCTCAGAGTTGAGCTCTAACAGCAAGGTACAGAAGAAAAGTAGTTAAGTGTTCGTAATTTAGAAACAGAGATCAAGGAAACTTGATTTGCTTGTCTAGAGGATTGATCGCTTGGATGACATAGATACCATAAGACTTTTTAAAGTATCCAAGCAGCCCTTTTCAGTATCCGTATGTTTCAAAGAACATACAAGAAAATCCATAAGCACCAGACAAAATTCACGGGGATCTGGTTGGTTAGCGTTCATTCTCGTTATCAAAAGGCAGTGGGATATAATCCCAACCCAACTGAAGATTCATCATGTTATCTAATGGGTATGGGACATATTTAATATGTAGTTGCCGCAATATCTTCCAAATGAAATGATATTTCTTGGTTTCCCAGCTGATGTACTGAGGGGAAGGGATCTTCTTCTTGGTACCCGCTTTTACATTTTTTTATAAGAAAATAAATTTTAGACAGGAAGAAAGCCACAACTGACTCAATATTACCATGCTATGATTTTCTATAATTTTAAAGTCGGATAAAAAAAAAAGACCTTTACGTTCAAAATTAACATTTGGATAAGATGGATCATCTCGTGCTTCTGTGTTAAGGTGAACTAAAAATATTTCACAAAGTCACAACTTTCTGCAGGGTAAAAAACGCACAATGAAGTCTGTCAATTGTAATCCAGTATGCTTCTGTCTTTACTAAAATATTAATCAGTAATAACCACTTTATCAGGTAAATAATACAAAGGAATTTAATATTGGATCCATCACAATACACATAACTATTAATAAAAAAAATTGCGCATGATAAAATTTGTTTCCATTGTTTAACTGAGATCCAGATTTTAAGTTACCAGAGCTTTTAAATTACCAGATTTTGACAAATATATTTTTTCTAAGAACACAACAGTAATGCAATATTGTGCCATTCTTTTACGCGTCAAGATCTCTATGAATTATGAATTCTTAAAGATGACCTGACACAAATAATGGAATTGCAAGAGGGAGGAGTTGTATTTGATCTTTTCTCCTGAAGTACGGGACTGTCAAAAAGCAACAAGCTGGAAAGGACAGCTATATCTAATACACTTCTGCCTTTCTGAATTTTTTTACGAAACGATATTAAGAGATGTTAGAGAAAATGGGGAAGTATACTTCCCCAACTTCTCATTAAGCAAGATTGACCATTGGTACAATATAGGATAGAGAAAAATGAGGAAAAGAAAACGCAAGCTGAAAAAGTAACATATGACCTTTTCTTCTGAAGTACAGGGTTAGTGAAAACAAACAAGCTGAAAGGATAGAGCACCGTCATAGCTATATTTGGTACACTACTGAATGTCTTCCAGAATTTTTTTAAGAAACAAATGTTACTTCCCCAACATCTCATTAAGTAAGATTTACCATTGGTTTCTTGTACAGACAATTTGAATGAATATTTTATTTGCTAACTTAAGAGACTATTATCGTTTTACATTGTTATGTGACTATGATAATTATAAAATTAACTTTACATTGGTCAAGCAATGTAGTAAGTAGTTATAAAGTTATGCATTTATATTACACAAAGAATGATTTCAATATCCATTTATATTGCATAGAAAACTTATATATCTAAATAAATTTAAACAATAAATCAAGAGATTAAATACATTTTTGTAACGTTAGGATTTCAAAAAAGAAAACATAACATTTTAATTTCGTAAACTTAAATACAAATAAGGAAAATAGAGGAATAATAATTTTGAAAATGCAAATACGAATTCTAAGAAAATTGGGAGCATGAATTTTAATGAAAACATAGGAACATTCGTAAAAAAAATATAAATTATAAAATACAATTTAAATTTTATATAATAATTTAAAAAAGAAAATATAGAAGCATCATTTTTGCAAATGTAATTATACAAATTATTAAATACCATTTAAATGTCACAGCTGCAGTATCAGCCATGAATAATCGCAAAAATATTCAAAAAATTAACACAGAATGAAAAAGAATTATTGAAAATATTGAAAAAGAACAATATAACCTGTAGTTTAAGTATCCAAAAGGTCAAACAACCTGAAGAACACGCAAAAAAATTCAGCACTAACCTCGCGATAATTCTTAAAATTCGAAAATGGAACAAAATGTTTTAAATTTCTTCGCGGTAACGAAAATAATATAACAGGCTCGCCAAGATAGAATTTACATAATTTTTATTATTCTCAATCTCTATGATGTAATCAAAAGATAAATAAAGTAATCACCAAAAAAAAAAAAAAAAAAATTACCAAATTCAGAAATTTGCATGATGGACTTATTATACGATTGCTGTGCGCAATTACCATAAAAATTATTTTAATATCCATTTATATTATAAAACATGTGTCATTATTTTTATTGCTTTAAATGGCATCATGTAATACATTGTTAACAACTATATTCTTTTATTTGCTGCTTCGCTGGACAGTTTGCTCCTTGATTACTTAACATATATGACGGCATAAAAATACTATACAATCTTATTACAAGAGAAATTAATATGCTTTGTCTAGTGATTGGTGAATATGCATTTTTTTCTACGTAAGTAAAGAAGCAAACATATAAGTTCTTCAATACTGGTTAGTACTGAACAATATTTTTCCAATAAGAAAATTTAAGTTTATCTTCGGTTTCATATTGTAGACACAAACAATTCGATGCCCACGTACAACAGGTAAGGAAACTATACAAAATAAGTCTGTGTGTGGTGACATTCTCAATTTTCTCAAGCATGGAATAGAATTACATCTCCAATGCAGATTACGACTGGATAAGATCATTCGTTTCTTGAAGTAAATTCGTAAATAAGATGTTGTGGTACTAGTCTAGAGGAGAAATCAACTGCTTTCTTTATTTTCTCAACTGAAAATCGATTGAAAAACGGAATTACGTATGAAATTAAATAAAAAAAAGAAGAGAGAAATCGCCGCCGGTGTCTGGATATCGAGACAGTTAGGAGACGTTCTAATTTAGAACAGTGGTAAAGACGTCTCAGATTTCAACGGTTTTAAAGATAGTAGCTTCTTTTGTCTGAGGTTGACGAGCAGAAAGTTTTCTTCATACGCTGAGATAACAGTGAAATGATGCTTATAACCATAACTTTGTTTCATTTTTGCGATAAACAGTACCATTACTTTTAATATTAGAACTTAGAGAAAAAATGTTCTTATTTTAGGACTGTCATTTTAAACTTAAATCGAAATAAATTAAAAATTTTAAAATATTGCTCTGAATATTAATAGTTATGTAATGCTTGCAATTTATCAATTAGTATCATCAAGAAACTAGTTAATTTACAGTTTCTCGATGGTAATAATGGACAAACTGCAGGCAAATGTTAACAAACAGTTTATAAAAATAATTTTATGAACTACCATTTATGGCATTATTGAAAAAAATTGCACGCAACTTTCACTAACAATTCACTAAGATATTAATGAATAAATTAAACGACGATGTTAATAGGGAAATTGCATGAAGAGACTTGAATTAACAATCGATTAAACAACATTAAAAATCATTTATTTGATATTGATGGTCAATAATAAACAAAATGGAGCATGATGACGTAGTGATAGCGCTTCACGTTCCTAAGGCACAGGTCTGAGACTCTGTTCTCAGGTTCTGCAAAGTCGACTTAGCCTTTCACCCTTTTCAGAGGGTCTATAAACAAAGTATCAAGTCTACTTGGAGACTAAACATTAGGCTGACTTTTAAAAATTTCATAACTATTTTAAAAATATCAAAGAATTGTTAATGTGTGCTTTTCAGCTGGCTAATTTACCTGGTTGCATTCACAAAACATGTTAAATTGAAACTATATTGAGAGTAGTATTCTATTTGAAAAAGAGGTGTCCGGGATATCTGGAGCATTCCACATGCTCATGATTGGCATTCTGGTGCTGCTCCTGTTGATTCCATTGCTTTTAAGGGTTCTGGAGATAACCGGACTACAAAATTTAGGTTTTCCAATGGCCATCTTCGTCGCCTTAAATATGATGGTAAATGTAAACTCTAACCAACCTTTAGGAAATTAGGGATCGACCAGGCTAGCTCCAAATTTCTTTTGCGTTTAGGATTTACTAAAGGGGATTTCCTTGCAAAATCCCTTGCTGTTTTTTGGTTTTTAAGAATTGACACAGCATCTAATCATAAATTTTATTCATAGTCAAGGGAAGGGATTGACATCTGAGTTAATACTTTCTTTTCTACAGGCTTCGGTTAGTGCAGGGATGTTAGGCCATACGAGTTTAAAATAATTCTAAAATTCTCAAAGTACTACGATTTCTCTAAAAAATAGGTCTTGTACCACATGACAAAAACAAGGAAACCCGACTTGAGGTAATGGAAATAGAAAGCGTTGAAACCACACCTTACATTGTGGTGAAAATACAAAATGCAAGTGATGATGAAAAAAGTCAAAATGTAGAATATGTACCAAACACTATTCACAATACTTTTTTGGAAATTTTAGATATTTTATTTATTATTATTATTTATTTTGTTTTGTTTTTTAAATTCAAGGCATTCAGCATCATTTGCTTGAATTTAAACCACTTCAAATATTTCATTTACAGATACTACTAAGGATGTAGTAACAGAAGGTAAGAAACCCGTAACTGAAACATTAAATAATTAATGATCCAGTTACGGTTTTCCTGCGAATTAAAATTATATATTTTAATTCGCAGGAAAACAAATTGATAAAAAAGTGGAACAGCAATCATTAGAGCACAGTCTGAAAAGTCAAGTAACTTATTCCAGTGTTTGCACGATACTTCCGATCAAAAGAGCTAGTTTTGCAGAAGGATTCAATCAATGGCAAAATGCAAATATAACTTAGTAAAAACAAGGAAATATCCATTTTCCTAAACATCCTATTAAAATTTTATTTGAGAAAAATTATTACAAAAATTCATTGCCATTAGATTACAAGAAATTTATTTGAGGACATACAGACCAGTCGTTATAAAAACAGTATTTAGAATAAGAAAATACATGAAAAAAAATTTATGTATGGGTAGGAACTACCAGGAAGGTTTTGGCTAAAAGTTCTCATGTACTTCGTAGCAGTAATAAAAGTAGCATAGTGAAAATTACGCAAAAATTCTGGAACATTTCAAAACTTGGAATGTTTTTAACTTTGAATATAAAATAAGCTAATTTAACTAGACATTTCAATGGGAATTATTTTTATTCAATAATTTACAATGAACTTTTGAAATATAACAAAAATGCTAAAAAAATTTGTATCAGAAGTTAAACTCACTAAACATTTTCCACACATTTATATCAGCTAACATTTTATTGCTTCATGTATTAGAAAATGGAATCTGACTTAAGAGATTTTTTGATTTTTATCTATTTATTCATACATACAATGATGATACGAAAATAAAGTCTTTAGTATATCTAGATATTTGCAACAATAGAAGACAAAACTACGGAAATATGACAAGTATGCCTGAAAAATACAATTTGTTTCAAAACCACATTAAGAAAAGCTTAAACAAACAGTCCATTCTGCTCTTTGGGATTCACATTCATTAAATCTGATAAGCAATGCTGGTGAATAATGTTTACAAGCAATAAAATATTTTAATTTACTGGAAAATTCTGATTTATTTTTAGCCTTTACTCATAGTTGGGACACATTAGAGAAAAGTTTTGTTGTAAATAATAAATAATTTACTACAAAAAATTATTTTTTACTAGATATTCATGTAGAGTTGATTAAGCTAAAGCAATTCCCTTTGGGAAAAAATAAAAAAAATGCTTTACTTGATACACTTCAGAAACTTCTTTAACTTTAGCTTCAGAAACTTTTTTCTTTATAAAATGTTCAAAATGTAGCAAGTATTTTAAACATTTTATTTATTTACAATAATAACTTAAGCAATTTATTTACGGAAATAAAAACATAATTTAATTACGGAGATAGAAGTAGAATTTATTTACGGAAATAAAAGTAAAATTTATTTATGTAAATAGAAGTACAATTTTTTTATGGAAATAGAAGTAGCATTTATTTACCGAATAAAAAGCAGAATTTATTTACGGAAATTAAACTTGTCAGAAATAAAATAATATTAATCCATAACTTATAAAAGTTATGGAATAAATTTTACTAACGGAAATAAAAGTAGAATTTATTTATGCAAATAGAAGTACAATTTTTCTACGAAAATAGAAGTAGAATTTGTTTTCGGAAATAGAAGTAGAATTTATTTACGGAAATTAAACTCGTCAGAAATAAAATAATATTAATCCAAAACTTATAAAAGGTATGGAATGGATTTTATTTACGGAAATAAAAGTAGAATTTATTTATGCAAATAGAAGTACAATTATTCTACGGAAATAAAAGTAGAATTTGTTTATGGAAATAGAAGTAGAATTTATTTATGGAAATTAAACTCGTCAGAGATAAAATAATATTAATCCATAACTTATAAAAGGTATGAAATGGAAATAATATTTTGATAACGTTTATCGATGAGGAGGACAAAAGTTAAAGTAATTTCAAGAAAACGTTAAGTAAATCTGCTTTTAAGTGTTGTTACAAAATATCTTTTGAAATAAAATCACGTTACTAGAATGTTAATGACTAAGACTAAAAAATTTACTAAGACATTAATGACTGAGACTACAAAAATTACTAAGCGTTCTTGAAATATTTTAAATATTTCATAAAACTAAATTGTCATTGTATGAACTGAATCTGAACATTATAATTGCTGAATGTATCTGAAGATATTGAAGTAAAAAATTGCATGAGGAACTCTTAGATTTTGTATCACTTTGTAAAAATTTAATTTTGCCATCTGATGTATAACTACTTATAAAAACAAGAAAAATTACAAAGACATGTCAAAATATGGAAATCGAAAAATAGGGAAGTATATTTTTAACTTTACTTGTTCGTATGTTTTTTGGTGTTAAAATGCATTATGAACTATTTACAAATATATTAAATTTAAATTCTTCATTCGTATGATACATAGAACAAAACATGTTAAACGGTGTTAATTACCAAGAAATAAGTAATAAATTTGCCTAAAGTGAAAAAAATCCCACAGAAACTGATTTTTGAACTAATTTCAATCATTTCTTTAAAAATATGGTATTAAAATTTAACATAGTAAATTTCATTTTCTTAATTTATGCAAAATGTCCCTATGCTATTGATAACTTAATCTCAGGCATACTTATAATTATACTAAAAATCAAAGCTATTTAAAAAAAATTTTAAAAGTGATTATTTTTGTAAATTATGTATAAATATTATATTTTATTAGAAAATTGTGCTATATAATTATATTAAAAATTTCATAATAACCCAAGTGTAGGAAATGTCTTGGGCCCTAATTAAGTTAATCCGTTCATGGTCGTGGATGTTGTAAAATCTTAATAGTTTTAAGCAGTTAGACTGTTTACAAAAAGGTGTACAATAGGCCACAAAAGAATAATCTATTTAAGCTCTCATTTTTACATAATAAAAGAATAATTTCAATTTGAGGTAATCTTTTTTCTTATTGTTTAGCAAAATTTGCATAATATTTATGAAAAACTAGTATTTGGAGGATTGAAATAAAAAAGAAGCCTCTCTTTTTTTCTTGTTAAGCACAAAAATCACTTATGAAACAAAAAGATTAGTATTCAAAGTTAATAACGTTAGACATTTTATTACACAGAATACAACTGAAAAAAATAATAAGACATTCGCGGATGAACTTTAATCCACGAAACAAAAAATGCACAGGAGGGGGAAAAAAAGGTGAGACGTATATGAATAGTATAAAAAGTGCATACGTTTGCACTGATTAAAATTTATAGTGCTGGTGCAAAGGAAGCCTTATGTGACTTTTATTCCCAATTCAGAGAGGTATTTTTCTTCGCCAAAGCATAAAAGGAGGATTTTGTTTTGGACAAAAAATGAATTGTCGCATTTCTGTGACACTTAATCCTGCTTCATGCTTCGCTGTTTTTTTTTTATTTAACTGTTGATGACATTTTCCCCCACATTCGTTCCTTAATTCCGACATTTCTTTGATATTTCTTGGTGTGTGAGCTTGTACTACATTCCGTTAGAAATTGTATTTTTTGTTAAAGTAAAATTCAATATTTGTTTGAAAGTTTGACTTCTTTGAATATATTTTCAACACAAATGTGTGAGAAAATTGAATAACTGAACTATTTGAAATGGATATTTATTAATTAATGAAGTTTAGTTTTAAATGAATGAATACAAACGACATTTTATTTACACGAAATTTAATTATTTCTTTATATTAATTTTGCTGGAATATTTGATTTTTATCCAGTCAATATTCATCTAATCTGTGTTTGTTTATTCAATGGTTATAGAATCAGATATCTTTACCTTATTCCATTTCTGCTTGATGAGACAGACATCTTAATTTTGTTTCATATGTTATTTGACTAATAAAACCAAAATATTCTGAAACAGCATTTTAAGTCATAACTAATTGCGTAAATAAAGGAATACTAGATTAAGAAAAGTGTTTTATTTTAGAAAACTGAGCAATGATATGATGTTAATTATCAACATCATTTATTTATGTAGCAATACTTTATTGATTATTTCCCAGTATGAAATCAAATGCGTCCGAATAATTTTTAGCGGTATTATGCACCAAATTTTGTTGATAGTAGCAAAAACTCATCTTTAATTCATTAAGAAAGTGATGTTTTTAATTAACCCCAAAATTGAATCTCATTTTTTATAATGAGTCATAAATCTTGATCAACAAAGGAGAACTGAAATAAATTTGTCTTATCCTACATGTATTTGATAAATCAAAGATCATCATCGTGTCTCATTTATACTTGATGAATAGTCGTTTTAATAAATTAATAAAAAATATCATGAATCTGACATTTTGAGTCTGTTGCTTTTAGAACTGATGATTCAAAAGTCTAGTTCCTGATCAAATTTTGCTTGATGACATCGTAATCCTGTCTCATTTACGTTCGATATCATTGACTGTTCATGAGTGATAGATTAAGGCAAACATCTTGACCATGTTTCACATAAACTTGGTAAACGTGACATCATGACCCCTTTTTATGCTAGATGAATTAAACATTCTGGGAAACTATAGGATGGAGGACAAACAAGTACAGAAGAGGATAATTTAAAAAAGGAATTAACACATTGAGAGTTACCTTGTTGAATATGACTCTTAAGATATGTACCTAGATGATATGAAAGAAGATGATATTTTCGTATGCTTTGGTATTATCGTACTGAAAAGATAAGTGTTTGTACCACTAACAGCATTCCAAATAAGTATATCATATAGAATATCTAGAACCACCCTAAAATGAAATCCAATCAACAGCTAGTTGCTGACACACCTTTATATTTTCATATGTAGATTATGATTTTTGAATCTGATGTGAACTAAAGCTGAGGCTACTTCATTCAACGTGAAATGTTAAATGGAAAAATCTAGTGACATTGCTTTACTTACTTATTAAATATAAAACTTATTAACTAAAATATTTGCTAAAATATAAGGGAAACTATTTTATAAAACATTAAGTAGTTTTTGAATAATGAAAAGAAAAAATATAATGTCATGGAGAAAAACTCACATTTATATTTTAACCATTATATCATCCCTTATATATCTAAATAAAGAAACGGAATAATTTCTAAAGACAAAAGGAGTGCATAAAAAGATTGAAAATTTCTGCCTCAGGCTGGTTTTGAGAACTTGGCGACAAGGTTATTGGTTAGATTCGCACATAGCGAGAGATCACACTATTAGTGGCACATAAGAATATCTCTAATCATGTGATGAAAATTTAACATGCAGGCAGGAACAGTGTGGCCGTTCACGCCTGCAGGTTAAACTTTCATCCCACGCCATGTTTTCAGATGAATAAAGATTATATTTACAGCTTTAGTATGAGTAAATATTCGTTTGGAGACACTGTGGGCTATCCTCAATGATAACTTACATTGTTTACGCTAGTCGTTGCTGTGCATTCGACGGCATTATCACTGGATGTACCATAAAATGTGTGTTTCGGTTACTTTGAAAAGTGATCATTAAATTATTATGATGTAAAGGCTCAAGGCTTTACCTTTTTATTCTAGTTAATTGAAATACTACGTCTCATCACGAAAATTCATGGTCGTATGTTGCCAATATTGCACAAATTATCCTATGTAGAAAATGATCGGCTACTGCCATGGCAGCGTGTTCTGCAGATCTCTGATTAGAAATACTGATAAATAAATGCTGTGCTATTGGCTCCTGTCTATATGCTAATCACAACAATGGATGAATGATGATATCGTATTGAACCTCCATGCGCTGATGCACCTGAACAAAGTATCCAATCACTATGTTTGATCATAGACGTATAAATGTTGTCATTGCTGATATAGATGGTTGTTTTGAATACTGATTTTCCAGAATCTATGACTCCAGATTTTTTGAAAATGTAACACTTGTTATTTCCAGTATAATATGATTGACTAGTAAATAACATTTTGCTATTTGCATTTATTCCTTTGTAACAATAGCCATTAATGACGATTTCTAATTGAAAAACTTAATACTATTTATTTTAGTTTAATTTTTAAATACTTTGAATTTTAAAAATACATTTAAATAGTGTATTTTTCCAATTTATATCATAAACTCACAATTGAAAAAATTTAAAATCATTCTAGAACAGGAATTAATTTATTCTTTAATTTGAAAAGGATTCTAATATATAAATTTCTCTTAAAATTCATAGAATTCTTGAATTTATGACAATACCAAGGAAAAAGGTATTTGATTCATATTTCTTTTTCTCTTTATATTTGATTCTATCTTTTTCTCTTCAATCAATAGGTATCACATAACTAAAAAAGGAAAAAAAAAAAAAAAAAAAAAAAAAAAAAAAAAAAAAAAAAAAAAACTCTTGAAGAATACTTAAAATATTCCTAAAATGCAATATATATTTCCTTGAGGTAAAATATATTATTTCCCTTATCCCTTCCTATATATTGTTTGAAATGGTAAATGCTACCTGAGATTTTTCTCCGAAGCATATGAATCGGTTGCATCATTTATATCGCTTAGAAAAAGACATATTGATGCATAAGAAGTAAAATCAAAAAGTCTCAAGAAAAAATAGAGCAGTGGTTTCTAAAGGCTTTGAATTTCCTGAAATAATGTGTTTATAAATAGGCTTTGAATTTCCTAAAATAATATAATTTATATATTCGTGATAGATTAGGTATAAATAAGTGTGAAAATAAAAATCATTAAAAAGGATATTGTTAGTGAAATAAAGTACTGCAAAATTAGTTTTTGCACATCAATAAAGAAAACAATTAACTTCCTCTGAATGCTGCTATACACAAAAATATAAAGCATAAGATTTAATGCGAATATATATTATCTCTTATTGTGTCATATCACTCATATTTATATTAACTATATTAGTATCATCATATGTTGTGACATTATCCGTTTTCTGAGTAAGAAAAACCAGCTAACTCTTAAATCATTTATGTCCACACATTTATATATTGTCCTTAATATAATGAATGATAATAGTCATGACAACTAATACGCATTTCTGTATTTAGGATTTATTAAGACATAAATATTCCTTATAATAATTTCTATAATACTTACCTTTTAAATGTTCTTATCCAATAACTAGGTGCTTTTCACCTTTTTTATATAATTCGTTCAACTTTTTGAGGCATCAACTATTCTTTCCTTGTTAAAAGTATAGATGATGAATTTATATCTGGATTATTCTCAACCATTTAATAATGAGAATGATGCGAGCACTAACCAGGCAAACATGTATCTTACATTTTATAATTCTAAATAATCACAATTTGATTTCATTCATCATTTTGCGCAAAATTAAGAGATGACCAAAGTAAAACCAAGAAAGAACACCAAGAAAATAAAAATGTATGTTTAGGGGCTAAGGATGGTAGATTTAATGGGCTTGATTTGTATTGATTAATTTAAAGTAATGAAAGCTTGAACTTGACTTCACCTGTAGATATGTATCAGTATATTTTGGACGGTAATTCATATATTTCAAAACACTTTAGAATAATAAAAAAAAAGTTGCAATTTTTTTATATTTTTAAGGAACTAGTAAATTAACTAAAAACTAGTAAAATAGAAAACTAGTAAAACGATATCCTTAGTAAATTCCTAAGCAATTTGTTCACAGTTTTGAATAAAACCTTTATTTGAAATCTTTGTTGGAGTTTCTCCATATTCTTTGTGATTAACTAAAAAGTTTTAGAAAAACAATCGTGATTTGTAAAGTAGTAAGACTACCGAAATACACTTGAAACAATGAATACACTGAAATACACTGAAATTCCTAACTCAAGACACATCTTCTTCTAACAGAGAGCTGAATTTTGAAGACTTCGCTAAAATATTTCTATGAAATGATCATCAAACGCCAAAGGAGGGAGATGTGATTCTGTGCATTAGCACAATACATTGTTTCGAAGATTCTCTGTTTTTAAACACTGAATTTTTTTTCAACAAACACAGATCATCATATTTCTAAGCAGCAATATCAAAACTTAAAGAAACCAAACAACACCGAAAGCAGAAACAAAATTGTTCTGTTTATATATTCCATTGTTGAAAAATGTGCTCGATTTTGAAAAAAAAAATTGAGAATTTGTAAAGAAACATTAACGAAAAGCATGTAAAGGATTGCTTTGAAAATGAGATTCAGTCTGTTATGTCATACTCTTTATATGCATGGAGTCTATAAAAATACTCTTAAAGTTCTTAGAATTACTTTAAAAATATGATATATTAACTGCTTTTAAATTTTTTTTACTAATTAAGTGCATCATAAATATTGCAGTGTATCTATAAAATCGTAAAATATTACAAAGTAATTAAAAAATTCAAATATTTTCTGAAAAGATAAGTTCAAATAATTTTCAGCGTTTAAGAAAATTTGATACTTAGAATTTTTAAAGTTCTTTTAAGCAATTTAATCTATGAAATAGAATTGTTAATAAATAAATAAAACTATTACGAAAATAGAAACGGAAATAAACGCAAATAACAGTGTCATTTGTGAAATAGTTAAAGATCAATTCAAAAATATTTCAGTATTGAATTTTTTTCATACTAATAATATGATTGAATTCTACAATTAATAGTGACGCTTCTATAGTTTCATAACCATGCATAGATGAACAATTGGAGCTAAATTTAAAAATTAAAATTGTAAACAATTCTAATGTAATACATTAGAAAGAAAATCCTGACAATTTTTCCAAGTTTAACTTAAAAAAATTGTCAAGTTTTCTTTGCTATGTTTAGTGTTTTATCGGTGTTTTTCTTTTTTTTTTTTTATCACACGTATAGTTTCTTTTTCTCTTTGTCTGATTCATTTTATTTTTTTTTGTTTGAAGAAGGAATCCCATGGAAATCGGTGAATGATTTTCTATCATTTTTATGTAAGCCATAACTTAAGCTAAGAGTATTATGATAAATATTGCTAATTCATAATTTCCCAGCCTATCAATAAAATAAATATTTTGTTTTGTTTTTTATCTAAATTCAAACACTGGAGATGGTGCTAGAGTGTAATTCAAATTGACAATAGATTAATGGGAATTTTTCATCGAATGTTAACTTTATGAATTCTACGTGCATCATTTTCAAAGTGAGGTAATATTTACAAAAAAAAAGACGTTATTTTTCATGATGTTTTGGATTATCAATCCACGAAGTTTTTTTTTTATCGCATTTATGGGGTCTACTTAATGGATCTTGCGAGTATGACTTTGATAGTGTAATTATATATATATGTATATATTTGTCGACTGTACAGTTCTGTTAATTTTTAGAATAAAACAAAATTTCAAATTTTCAAAATAAACTTTAAGTAATTGCCACCAGTATTTATGAATTCTTGCCATTAAAATGACAATTTGTATATCTCATTTCTAAAACGTTTTTTTACCTGATTCAGGTGAATAATATTATAAAACCGTTGATATTCCCTCAAGTTTTAATTAAAGATGATATCAAAGGTTACTTCTTAAATTTTGAATTGTTTACAAAATTATTTGAATATTTTGCAAAAATGCCCTGCAAAAAATATTGTGAAGGCATAAACAAGTGATAATTAGGGAGTACTAGTTTCGGGGAGTATGATGGATGTGATATAATTTCCCAACCAAATCTTGCTAGTTTCCAACGAGTCCAGAAAGTGATACGTGGCCGAGCATTATCAAGAGTCAGTATGATTTTCTTTTTATTGAACATTGTTTGGACTTATTTCTTGAAATATTGTTTTTAAATTAGTCAATTACAATATACAACTCCGAATTTAACATTTTCTTTGATTTCAACAGCTCAAAATGTCTTGGTTTTCTATATCTCACCAAATACACAGCATTAATTTTGTTCAAGCTTAACGTTAGCTTAGAAATATAGCGGATAGGTTTTTTGGATTCACAATATACCTTTTTTCTCATTACGTTACCGTAATTTCAACAGCTCAAAATGTCTTGCTTTCAAATATCTCACCATATATACAACAGTCATTTATTTAGGCTTAAATTTAGCTTAGAGCTGGAGAACAGGTCTTCAGGGATCAGAATATGTCTCCCTCTCGATCATGTTTTTATGAGTAATCTCTTTTTTATTCCAGGTAATCAATTGGTCCAAAAAAAAAAAATTCGATTTGATACTGTGCAAGCAGAGATGTACAAATATTGACTCTATCATTCAAATTCTTACTTATGTAGAACCAAATGTAGAACCAATTTTGAATAATTGCACAACAATCTTAGTTTTAGAATATAGTCCAAAATATTTTTTTGAGATCAATAAAGCTTTTCTACAATCACCGATGTTGTTAAAAATATTTTGGTATAATATGATTTTATGAAAGTACCGTTATCGATCTTTCACAAAATCATATTATACCAAAATATTGTAAGGTATTATATAATATTCTAAGGTAGTATATAATATATAAGGTAGATCGATCTAAGGTAGTTGCCCAGAGTTTGGCTTATCAGAGAGGTGGAAATAAATTTTCTGAAGTTCTTCAAACTAATTTTTGCATATTCCGTCACAAAAACTTTGTCTTTATCAAACAATATCAGTAAATTTTTACATATTTCTGTTGTATTCCTTTTTGTTGGAGTTCCTACAAAATACTATAACGTAAATGAACTTTATTAATGTAGACATGGATAAATAATCATGTCTCACTTATGACTATTAGGATTCATTTTCATTTTAGCTCATTTGCTTGGTCAATAGGTATAAACTCAGAGATAAAAAAAAATAGGTTGAAAATTTTTATTAAAGAAATAGCGCATATTTGTTTAAAATTATTCTTAGAACAGCCAGAAGTTTTTGATGGACATAAAATTAGTTTCATTCAAGATTTATCTTTTTGTAATTATTTTATTCAAGAACCCATACAGAGAGAGAGAAACGTTTCACCTAAAATATTCATTCCTATTTTATATTCTTTATTTAAATTTTAATATTAAATATAATGCGCATTATCATGCATTCTAAATATCTAAATGTGCTTAGTAACCTACATTTTCTAATGTTTGAATGATATAAGATTATGTTATTGAAAGAGGAAGGAACTGATGTCAGTATATATATATATATATATATATATATATATATATATATATATATAT
>JAPDSC010140500.1:3590-18265 GCA_026290005.1 Latrodectus geometricus
CGGGGCCAAACTTGGATCGTATATGCGCATAACCACACACCAGCATATCGAATCTCATTGTACATATTTGCAAAGTTTCTGGCTTGTACCTTTCTTCCTTCTTGGTGAACTATTTTTAATGTTCCTAAGAGTATATTCACAATCCCTCATCAAATGGTATGTGATAAGAAAGTAAGAAAATGATATCTGCTTAGTTATATTAAGCATCTTTGAATGACAAAATTATCTAGAATGAATTTCAATCAATAAAATGTTCAATTAATATATTTGAATAATTTATTTTAGTTATATTACAGTTTTGAAAGGAAATGATTTATTTATAACAAATCTTTCCTTTTCATTGTGAATTAAAAACAATATTTTAGCTGAAATACATTAAAAACTTAATTTTTAATAAACTAACTGATGGTACATTTTATGGCTTATCAAAATTGCATTATACATACAAATGATTTTCGTAAAAAATATTGGGTTGTTCAGAAAGTCATTTCGTTTTTCCCATCTGAATCAGTTTTCTTCTAGAGAAAACCAAACATTTTTTGCGTATGAAATCATGCTACGACCAGAAGGCTGGTAAAAGGTATTGGACCAAAATTGACAATATACAGTTCAATAAAATATTTATTTGCTATACGTTTTTCATTTTCATATAAAATGAAATAACTTTCCGAACAACTCAATAATTGCAGATAATTTAGAATGCTATAAATAAAATTTCCTAAGCGATCGAAATGTGGCTAATAAATTATATTCTTATTATGTATATTTTTTATCTTATATAATTTTCATAGTACAAAGTATATTTTCTTAAATTTTTGACTATACTATTCCTGTATTAAAATGGTTTTTCATCTTGGATTAAAGCAGAAAGTTTTCCAGAAAGGAATATTTATCCATGAACTGTAATTGATAATGCCAATTACAATTCCTATATTTAATGCGAGACATGATAGATTCAAATTCATGTATTTGAAAAATAATTGGATCAGTACCTGACCTAGCCGACAAACTGCCAAGCTATAAAGAAAGGTCTGAGCAAGTTAATCTGTTTTAAGTTTTGATTTATTCCACAAGTAAGGACGTTTTGTAAGGAAGTTATTGACGTAACAATCAACATACTTTGTCATTTGAACGTGGTTCAGAATTACAGCGTGGTTTTCAAGGTTCAGCAACTTTGATTGGGAGAAAAGGTAGCCGAAAATAAAAACAACTAAGTAACAATTATATAAAGCAATTTAATTGAGATAATGAGGATGAAAATGTGCTTATAAAAAAGCTTCAAGTTACAGAAAATAAGCATGATTTCAGTTTTGTAGTTTTGTTCAGAAGTAAAGTTAAGAATTAAAAAAGATAAATTTTTAATACTAGATTTTTTTTAACAAACTATTATTGTATTTTAGAAAAAACTTATAGAGAGCTTACTTATTTCTGGGAAATTTAAGGAGTAAAAACTATGCATAGATATACAGAGAAGATCTAATGACATCATTTGAGATTGAGTCCAACTTAGATGACAAGGAAGACACGTGATTCTGTAAGAACGGCATATATATCTGTCACGAAGACTGGGAAATATCATTCTTAAGATTATATTTGTTTTTCTTGGGGAACGATGCTGATCTAAGCAACTCCGATAAAAGACACATTATTATTAAGTCTCTGAAAGAGTATTTCCGAAATTACTTAGTTCATGCGATATTTGCTAGCTGTAGTTGTGAATATTGATGCTGAACCTACGACACATGACGAAAAGTTGAACAGCAGACGCTGCGTTGTTGAAATCATTAAAACCAACGATGACGAATTTGAAGTTAACATTCTTAATAATATGAGATCAGTGGTAATTTGTGGCGGTAGTTGGTGGTGGTATATTGAGCATATAACTATGCAACTACTATCAAATCAAAGTTATTGTAATGTAGCATAATTCATATTCATATTTAAGTGCAAGGAATTTTCTCATTCATGTAAACAGCATTCCAACTTCCACTATGATATCAACCTACTTATTTGCTGTGTGTGTTAACACTTTTTCATTTTGTTAGTACTATGATGAGCTAAACCGATATCTAAAATATCTACATCTCTGGCTTAGAAAAATTCAAAATTTCAATAAATGTTGATGAAAGTGTTGCAATACTTTTCACTAGAAAAATAATTCATCAGTCGATAAAAATATCACCAACAATTTCATATCTTGGTCAAATACCTGAAATTAGCTATTAATTCCAACTTACATGGAACTTTTACATTGATTTAATGACCAACAGATAGATTTTAACAGTGCTCATATAATTTCAAATCACTAAGGAAATCAAAACCCAGTACTTACGTATTATGATGACTACCAAGATGTCTTCAAAACAGGCGACTGGAAAAAATAAAAAGTTAGGTGCTAACATAGGTTATACAGGGGGGCTACAATAAAGAGTATTATTTAAATCGTGTTAGTCTTGCAAATGAATATTTTTATCACCAAATATCGCCAAGGTAGTCGTTGAGTACCCATAGTATACGTAAGTACCCAAAATCGTCATCTACGAGATGAGGATTTTGGATACTTATGCACCATGATGACTACCTTGGGTATCTATCAGATGAGGATTTGGTCATAACTATCAGTTATGACAAAATGATCACTGACAAATCGTATCTACTGATGATTCTCTTCCCTCTGAAGTAATACTTAAGACAGCCAAAATTAGTAGCTCTGCATAATATAATTATTAAAAGAGTCGACCATATTTGGTTCATACGTGGTGAAGGAAAGAAGATTAGTATTATATATTTATATTCTCAAAAATATTCTGTGTGTTCTAATTTTTTTTCATTTTTTATTATTTATAAATGCTGCAAAATAATGACATGCCATTGTTAATATTGGTAAAAAATTATTCGAATGCTTATAAAAACTGTCGAATTTATCAAGCAAGTTCTTTATACGTGGTAAAAATAATATAGAATTATTTTTTAAAAATAATCAAGGAAAATTTCTATATTTTCTTTAGTTTTTTTGCATTAAGTAATTTCCTAAAATTTTCATGTTGATACCAACTTAGTTATTTACTTAATATTTTTTTTGTACCATTTAATTATTAGAAGTAGACTTAATTATTAGGTAAGATCCTGAGATTCAATATGTGTATTCTATCATTCATGACTTTCAATATCTTACCTTGTGCTAGATAAAGACTATAAATATAAAATGTGCATGTTATAAATTGATATTTGACAGAGAAACTTCAGAAGACACGATTTTGGATAATGTTGTGCTCTTGCGAAAATATTGAATTATTGCAATGTTTCCGAAAAAGAAGAAAAAGAGGAAAATGGAACAATGTAATATGAGGATAATTTTAGATAGAATGTGTAAAAAACTTGAAAAGTTAAGTATGATATATTTGGCAGAATATGTTTTTGTATCAGGCTTTCGCGACAACCTATATTTGTGTACTGAAATCACCTATATTTGTGTACTTAAACACAGTAATTTTGAATTGATCAACGAATATTCTCATTAATGATGAGAAATATTTTCTTACAAATATTTAACATACATAAGCCCTCCAAATGTGATAATATCGAACTTCCAACTTTTTAGGTAAGGAAACGATAATTTTTCTATACCAGAATATAGCCATCCTTTACAATTATTTCTTAATCTGTAAATCATAAGACTTGGAAACTTATAAGTTGAATGAGATAATTTTATAGATAATTTTTTCCAAAATGTTCAAAACGGTAGTAAGTTTTCAAAACTTTAAAATTGTTTCCTTTCTGTCTTCATTCACCAGTTTGAATATTCTTTTCAATTAAACTTTTAATGTGAATTAAATGTCATCTTCCTTTACTTACATGTTCCTGATGAGATGCCGAACTGCTTGAGACTTTTATTAAAAATTTTCTTTTCCTGTTATGTTGAAGATTCAGTTTTGAATTATTCATAACCGGTCACGTTTACCTTTAATGTTGTAATATAGCTCTGGTTTAACATTCTTCTTCCTTTGGTTTAAAAAAAAAAAAAAAAAAAAAAAAAAAAAGAAAGAAAAGAAAAGAAAAAGATTGAAAAATATACGAATGGTTAAATTACGTGTTTTGGTACCTTTTAATATTTTTTACTGAAAATGTTTGTATTCCATTACATGACTTACGTGGAATGGATACCAAGTAGATCAGTCTTACATAGGGAAAAACTCTGGACTAATAGGGGAAAAATACGCATCTAGTTTTCAATTTTTTTAAAATGATTCTACATGACCATTGTGGCAAGCAGAAACGGGAGGGTCAAGTTTCCAACTATTCATTTTAGAAGTCTTTCTGGGGGTGGGAGACAGAAACAGGAAAAATTTCTTGGAAAATATCAAAAGGGGCGCCGGGTGGAGGACTGGTGAAAAGATTGCGTGGGCGTCCGAAGGGGCGGAGAAGGCGAAGTTTTCCCCTACTGTGGGGAAAAAGTGCCAGGGGAAGGCACGCGAGTGGCCGGGGCGCAGAAAGTTGCGTGGGTGTTGGGCAGGTCTGAAGTGGCGTGGAGAGGGGGTCTCTCTACTGTTCCCCTTATTTAACACGACTCCCGAGTTGCTCCGGGACCAGTTGCTCCGCCTGAAGCTGCCTCCTTCTTTCTGTGCTCCTCCTTTCTCTTCCCGGAAATTCCTGCTCTTCTCACCGGTCGCCGTCAGGTAAAGCTCCTTCTCTTCTCTCACTGCTTCTCTTCTCTTTGTTTACAAACAATCTGACAGGAAACAACTTCTTGGACACAACTGTAAGTTGCATGCTACAGTTGCGTTTATTTTCCCATTTAAACGTATATGTACTGCCAAGTTTCATTTGGAAATATGAAAATGCAAGATTCTTTTCTAATGCTGAATAATATTTTCCAAAAAATTTTTAAAATTTCTAAAAAATGCTGTTGAAATTTTTTTTAACTTATATCAATATGCACATTATGATAATAATTACTAAATGATAGTTTTAGATTTTTTAAGCTATTAATATAGTATCAAACAATATTAAATGTTCTTCCTTTTTTAGAAAAGCTTCTTAAATTTATATGAAATTGATTATACTTTTAAATATTTTATATGAAATAAAATTAAGTTGTTGTTATTAAAATTTTTGTTATATATCTCTCTTTTTTATTGATTCACCACGAAATTCGAAACATTTTTTTAAAACATTTAAATCTTACGGATTTATACAAAATCGATACCACGAATTTACAACTATTTTCCCACTTAACTTTTAAAAACATGTATAAATTATTGAATTTTAACAATTTAAAAGGATAATAATATTTATATATTCTTCATGTTTTAAAATTATAGATTTTTCTACTAATAACTCAGTACTTACAGAGTTTTCTCCAATTATAAGTCAACTTCAAATCAATCCATATTTCACTTCAAAAATTTAATTTTATAAGTAATTATTTGATGTTTGAATGTATATTTATCATGAGATCTTCCTATGATATATTTTAAGAAGGAAGATAAATTAAAACATATTAAATGAATTATGGTTTTTAAATTTTAATAAATGTGTAGAATATAATTTCATGAAATATTCTTAACTGTTAACACTTTTTAAACTGAAAATCTTTTCCGATAAATTTGAAATTTGTTTTTTTACAATAACATCATACACATTATTCATATTCTTTCCATGTTTATTTTGATATGTCTTTCAATTACTTACATTTTTATTTATTATTCTTTTTGTAAAACATAACATAAGAAATTCACCTATTAAATTTCTATATTGCAGTATTTAATGCAAGTGTTTTTTTTAATGTTGAGATAACTTTCAAGTGTTCTATTTTGAAAAAAATTGATTTATGTTATAATGTGTAAATTAAAAAATTTAAAAGCTAGTTAGTTGTTATAAAAGACGATTCTATTTAATTTTTGTAAATGAGAATCTAATATATGAAACTAATTTAAATATAAAAATTTTTCAGATTAATTTTAGTAAATTTAGTAAGATTGTGATTTTATAAATCTGTTTAATCTATTGTACGTCATCCTTTTAAATATGTTTACTATAAATTATGAATACTAATTATATATGTATTTGCCGTATCACTTACTTTCCAGTTTTTTGTTGTATAATGCATTGAAATGATTTTTGAATTTTTTTATGTTTATATCATGTTTTTACTCGAGAAAGTTAGCTATCAATCGAGAGCTATGATTTGAAATAGAACCGAATAGCTTCAAATACTCACGCAAGAAATAAGATTCGATTCTATAAACTATTGAAATGAAAGTCGTAGATCTGTGGTTTCAATCTAGGCTATGCTCTTTGAAAAAATTATTTGGACAGTGAAAAAAAGTAGCCAAATAAAATTTAAATTCTGCCATTGTCAGTGAAAATTGCGTTTAATTTAAATTACTGCTTTTGTCAATGATAACATATATTCAGTCATACCGTATAAGGTGATAGTTCAACATTTTTTTAGTTTTGGTCCTTATAAACTGATTTTTCTGGTGCTACACTTGCAGATATTCATCTCAAAATTAAAACTAAAATCCATTTTTTTTAGTTTGTATAACAATGAAGTGAACAAATTAACAATGAAGTATCAATGGAACGTAATTTAATTGAATTTAATAAAAATCTTAAGAAAATGGGAAAAGTTGCAGATTTTTTTTCCAACTATTTTACAATTCAATGTTGATGTTTTCACTTGACTTTATGAGCTATATAAATGCGGGAATCACTCAAGTTTAAGTTAATTAAAAAATAATAATACAACATTGTTGATATAGTTTTACTTTCACTGATTTTGTGTGTTTTCATTCCTTCATTTCAAATTATTTGGCACTCAAAAATTGTCTTCTAAATAAAAACAAAGCTTATATAATTAAAACAATAAATACATAACTTCTTATTTTAAACAATTTTTTTGTTTCTAAGCTGTCATATTTTATATAAGAACTAACAAGACTCGGATCTAGAGTTTAAAATAAATTCCGAATCATTACACACATCCTCACTAACCGTGGAATTTGGACCCAAAAATTGTTAGATCGGTAGTTAGAGTGCTAATCATTCGGCTATCATCTTTTTCATTTAATTTTAATGAGATTCACTCGTAAAATGTTAATATGTTAGTCATGTACATCTAGTTAATTTATGTTCCAGAATAATATCTTTTTGATTTTATGCTTGCTTGTTCTTCGAATATCACTTATTTAGCACAATTCTCCATCCTATTCAATCCTTTTAATATTCAAAGATGCTATTATCTTAAAATATAACTATTATTTTAAAAAGGAATACACAAGTATTTTCCTGTTATTAAACTAACGTATTACTTTAATCAAATGTCTAAGAACTTGGAGTATTTTTACTGAATATATTATCATAGTTGATCATGAAAATTTTTATATCCTTTTTTAAAATTATAAAAATGTTTAGATGAATATTATCCCATTTAAAAATATCAAAAATTTGTAATAAAATAGGATGGAAAATGATTAAGATACAACGAATTTAGAGGAATCATTATTTTTTTATTGATTTAGTTTTAACTGGGAATCTTTCAATATAATGTGTAAAAAATTTCATCACAGTGATGTTTTTTTATGTTGAATTTCTGTGATAAAATTTTCATAGTATAGACAATGGTAAAATTTGAATTACGTTCAGACAGCAGTAAATATTTGTTGTATTGAGAGTTTTTAATTAGGTTCGGTTATATTTAAAATTTTTTGCAGTGACACTCAAAGACAGTCACTTTCTTATATATAAATTATTATAAAAATTTTACTTATCCCAACATTTATAAAGTGCTATAAATTTTTAATACGTTCACTTTATAAAGAAAAATTATATTCCTTTTAAGGTTGAAACTTAAATTCATCTAACTTCATGTGCATAAAGCTTATTCTTATAGAATATTAATGCTGGCATTTTCTTGCAGAAAAGATTCCGATATTTGTGTTTAAGTTTCACAATTCATTTTATTTCATTTAATCATCCATGGAGTGGGTACGAATTTTTTCTGGAAAACAATGTTCTATGAACTTTTAAAATTAGAAGAATTGCATGAGATGGTCAATATTGATATTTTGATTTAGACCAAAAGTCAACAAATATGTAATTTTAAAATTTTGTAGAAAAAGCCACTAAAATTTACTTATGATCAGAAGTAAGTTATTTTACAATTGGAAAAATTGTTTTGTTAATTTCGAAAATATTTTTTTTCGAGCACAATTACTAAAGATATTAGCATTGTAAACCATGAAAAGTTTTAAAAAAATATTTTGTTTTTAGAAATAAAAAGACATTTTGAGGTACAATCAAAAACATAAGAAAAATATTCTTTATATAAATTGAGCATTTGCTGCTAAGTCCTTGAAAAATAGAATGACCTGCTAGAAAATTCCCAGAAAATTATTTACTTCTATAAAAAATCTTTAGTTGCTTCAAAAAACACAATAAAATAGTTTTATTTGCTTCAAAAATAAGACATGTGGAAAGCTTAAAATTTTATCTAATGAATTGCAAAATTAAATTTTTCTAACTTCCTTTCGAATGTGTGTTCATTTTATTAACAATATATAAATTAAAGTCTTTTGTTTTGTAGATTTATTGCATTATTCCTTATGTAAATAAAGAATATTTGACTACCATATATCCATTATTATTACTTGTCTCTAATATTATCTCTATTTAATATCTCTATATTCTCAAAACTCCTATAACTTGTATTATATAACTGGGAAGATAGGGATCATACCAGCTCCTGAAACATTCATGTTTTAACGTTCCTTTACCGTCGTAGGTAGCTGAATCCATGACACCTCACTTTCGATACTTTTCATCGCCAAGTGCACAGGGAAAACTTCAATTGTTTAACCATTTTATAATCTTTTATTTTTATTTAAACTGCATTTTAATAAAAATGTATTTGTTTCGATTTTATGAGCATTATGAATTATTTGATCATCTATGCCACGGAAAATAGAATTTAGTTGAAGAGAACATCATTAAAGTGTTACGGACGCCGAGAGTTCAACCTAATGGCTTACTCTTTGGGATAGATTTGAACGTAATTGCTGTTTTTAGGTTTTATTCCACCTGAAATTTGGACTTTTGTAGTGATTTATAAGATTCTGTCTAATTAGACAGAATCTTATAAATCACTACAAAAGTTTTCGAGGGCAAAATATGAATATTAACTGACAAACAAAACAAATATACAGTTAAAGTGCTTAAAAAATATCAGTGTGACATTAATGGCCTTTACTTTTTCCACTAAACTTTGTTTTAAATAATATTAAAATGGATATTAACGAGCCTAGGATGCGAAAAACTATAGGTTCTAACTTAGTTGCAGTATTTTAAATAATTTTGAATTGAACGTAAATACAAGTCATCAAAAATGAAACAATCCATCTCAGTTAACAATCAGTAATTCAGTGAAGAATATTCATATTCGTCATGTTCGCATACTGTTTTAAACAAATTACTTTTGTTTAAAACATCCATACACTGTCCATACAATATCCATACACATAAGCTGTCCATACAATTTAGAAGGTGGAAATATTTTAAGAATAAATCATGAATGCTTCGTTTTATTTCCTTTTGTTTTTAAAAAAAAAGGAGAATGAATTAGGTGTTTCAAAGCTGGTTGATTGGGCTTAAAGGAGACAGGTCCCAGAAAGGATAAGCTGTGCCAAAATGCAGATTTTTGTGGAAGAAAGCGTTTATTTCTTTTATATTTTTTTATCCAAACAACATTGAAATTTCATTGAAAATAAGATGTAATTTGTATACAAATAAAATTTTGAATATAAGTAAGCCATGATATGTTAAAATATAAAATGTATAAAGTTGTATGAATGTAAAATAAAACTTTAATTTATACATTATGTAAAATCACAAAAGATCCAACTGACCTCAAAACAGCAAAACTTTACGTCTATGGTGGATCTCTTAACACACAAATCAAATAAATTTAAAATATTGATGTTAAATAAGGGAAAACTTAACTGGTTAAAATCTCAGCATGAGAATGAAGTATGATGAACAATTACTTAAATACTTGAGTTTTTGGATACCGTAATTCTTTTCTAATATTCATCGAGAAACCTCTAATATCAATATTTAGTTTCTACTCTGAATATTTTTCCTTAATATGCCGCAGGGTTGCATTATGATACAGCAAAAGCACGAGAAAAATACTTGGCTTAGAGAAAGCTCTCCATCTATGAGTCTCCATAGGGCAGATTAACAGCCCCACTAGGCACTTCGACCTAACCTTTCTCGGTAGCCTACCTTTAGCGGATAAGGGTGGAGGAGGTAGAGTAATTACCAGCCTATGACTCCCAGTGATGAACGGTGGTATGTTGGCTTAGTAGAATATGATAGATAGAGAGAGCAGTCACTTAAGAGATTAATTATGACAGAGGAACTCTATTATTAGCTGATACTGATTCAGCCCCGCTGTTTGCCCTGATTAAATGGCCATGATTCGTACCCCATGCTCTTTAGCTGTTGATGGAAAGATGATTGATTGGACCTAATTTGGGATTCGATTGCATTAATCACCGGAAAGGGTGTGATAAACTGATAAAAAATTGATTACGTTTTTTAGGAAGAAGGTATCCTTCAACTTTTGTATGTTTCGTTTAGATTAAGAAAGAAAATATATTTTCATGTTTTCTCTTAGAGCATATGTCAATGATTCTCAACCTTCTTTTAATACCGCACACTTTTAACAATTTATAAATTTAACGGCACATAAAAAAAAGTAAATTTATGTAAATTTTTTACTTACCTATAATGCTTTTTATAAAATAGTTTAGATAACAGTTTTTAATGTAAAATAAAGTTATATGTACTCTAAAAACAACAGTATCTGTATTAAGGAATTAATTGCAATGTAATAAGGACATTTTTAATGATAAATTTGAGCTTGATGTTTTTTTGATTATTTCACTTATATTTGTATTTGTATTCCCTTCATTTATATAGTAAAAATGACTTATTGTTATTACAACATCAAACATATAGCAAACAAATTTAAAATTTGTTTGGCCGATTATATAATTACTAATCAAAATCTAACGTTCCTTTGATAATGATATCTTTGATGATGCGTGAAAATAACTGATTAATGTATATAAATTAGACCATGTTAGATTCGGTCAAAATATCTTACATTTACAGACACGAGGGAACTTATATTTTAATTAAGAGGAACACATGTTATAATTTATTTGGTGCAGAATAACGAATAGCGTAACAGTTGAAAACTATCATAAGGCATTTTTTATATCCCCCAAGTTTTGCATTTAGAAAGAAATTTAACAGTATAAGCCACATTATTTTCACTATTATTGGTATTTTATATTTTGAGGTGAAATATATAAAGTGTTATGTTGCAACATATTTGACATCAAATAATGGATAACATAATAGCTAAATATATTGTATAAGGCATTCTTTAAACATAAGGCAAAGTATAATTATATAAAGCATTTTATAAAAATATATTTTAACATATTTGAAATATAGTGTAGAAGTGAAAACTATAGTGTTGTTATTATTTATCATTTTTGTATTCTGAAGTTTTTTTTTTATTAAAAATAGGCAATATTAGATTCAATGTCATGGTTAGTGTTTTTCATGATATTAAAAATTACTGTTTACAAAATATGATTCATAAAATTTTGTTATGCCACAAGATAAACTAGGGGATTATAAGTATTTTCTCCATTTGAATGTATTTATCTGAAGCAAATATGGAATTTTTTCTCTTAATTTCGTTACAGTGATCGGAATCGCACCTGTAAGTTTTCATTTTATATGGCATGGTCTTTGTAAGTAAGCCTTACTTACTCTGATAATTCATATTTTAATTTTTTTTTTTGATTTGATGATGTAATATTTTGTTAGGATATTCAGAAGGATATTATTTCTTTGCTTTTTTCCTTGTAATATGTTATTATAAAATAAATATTTAATTTTTTAATTATTGTGCTGAATATAATTCATTTGTTTTCTTTTTCCCGATTTTCTAAGTTTATATATTTTGGTTAATATGTTTCTCAAACGGCTCAAATTTCACTCGCTCTCTGTCTCATCATATATATTTATTAATCATTATACATATTTATATCTTGAATTAATGTCTTTTTAAATTTATTATTTTATAATCAATTAGTACATTAATTTCCATTGTATAAAATTTTTGTTGATTTTCAGCATATAGAGGGTATTTGATTTTTTAATTTCTGTCATGTTTTGTTGACAGTTTTGCAGATTTCCTTTGATTCACAATAATACATTTAATATCTTTTATTTTAATGTTATCTCTTCTTGACAAAATTTTATCTCTTCTTGAACTGTATATGAAACTATTTCAGTTCTATCATTTCCTTCATTATGTCAGGTAGGACAGTGGAGATTTTAGTCTTGTCCTACCTGACATAAGTTTAATTTGGGGAAAAAGAAGTTCCTTATTTTAATGAGAACTTTAAGACTTCCTGTAACTTGTTTTAGATTCATTTTGTTCAAAAGGCTTGAAACTGTTTATTGTCAACCTTTAGCTTTTGAGCAGTAATGCATGTCTGTCAATTTTGAACATTTCTATGATTTGATTGAAATTTTCGACGGCGTTGCACCTGTGAGAAGTTTAGCATCAAAAATACTTACACGGAATTGGTTATCAGTTACTTTATCAAAGAAAAACTGTACAATGCACTGTAGTCTTTCTTGGTTGACTTGCATTTTTAATACTCAGTAACTCATAATGAAATAGTTCAAACAAAAAACAGCAAAAGAGTTTTTCAAGCGTGAAATGTCACCTTTCCAACTGAGATAAATCTCTGATACTGTTTAATCAATACTTCAAGATATATTGATCACTACAGTAATCTACCTAAGAAATAATGGATTTATTTTTTCCCAAATTAATATTTATCTTAAACTATAATATTACCGTGTGATCTCAGAAAATTCTATTAACCTCTCCATATCGCTTTTCAAAGACGCTTTTGTATACTCTGAGAGGTATTTTAAATGTTTTTCTGTAATATTAACTGGATATTTGTTCTAAATTTTGGACTACCAGTTACGATCAAATAAAAATTAATAGATTAACCATGATTAAAATAATAGCCAACTATGAAACACCATTATTGGGAAAACAATGCAATTCATTACACAGAGGCTAGTTTGTCACTTTTCAAGAACTTTAATCACCCGATGAGGACAATTTTATCGAGATATGCAGAAAGTCCTGAACTTCTGTAAGCATCCATGTTTGAGTTAGGATTTCAGAGAATTGTTTAACTGAAGGCCAAAGTACTGAATATTGAATTAAGACGTCAGCTATTTATTAATCATAATAATCTTATTATATTTCATGAAAATAGCAATATTTATAGATTTTTATGAAAAAACAAAACAAATTAGATTTAAAATGAATTTCATATTCAATTTGGCTTTATTTCCTCCTAGCGTACGAGAAATTACATTTAAAATTATAATAATTGACATTTAATGTTACAAATATTGTAATTTAATTACATTTATGTAATAGAGATGTTTTGTTTAGAAAAATCATTAAGTGTGTGTATGTGTGTGTGGTGAATGTCGTTGTTCTATATGGTGTCCATTTGTTAGTAACGATTTCATACAACCTATTGTAATAAAATGGGGGAATAATATTTTTAAGTGAAATGTTGTATGACATTATTGTGTTACAATTTATAATTCTTTGTGATTTATTAATTATAATCATGTAATTTAATACAAATTAATTTTTGTTTGTATTTTGATTATAGTTTAAAAGTTCTTTTTATACAAAAATTATGCTTCCATTGAATATATTTTTAAAATTATTAAAACAAAAGCTCATTAATTTTGATAAAGAAAACATTAAATACTTCTTTTATTATCTATTACCAACGAGGTTTTTGGCAGTTCATTTTCGGTTTGCCAGTAAATTAAAAAAAGAATATTAAAATTAACGTATATTATATAGAATACTAATATTGAAAGATTTTTTTCTCTCCATTTGTATGTATGCAAAAAATCACACAATATCAAATTTTGATATTTTTTATGCATGTTATGTTAAACTATATTATGAATTACATTTTTACTTGAAGTGATTTCTAACAGAAATCCTGACAAGTTGATAAAGAAAAGTGACGTGTTATTAATTAACCAAGCGAATTCTTTTTTTTAAGTGTCACCTAAAAAAGATGAATGGGCTCTTCTACCTTAGTTGATTGGTTATTAAAAGCTCTCATATTGTTTCTGTCGTAAGAGAAGACAGTATAATCATATCAAGTTTTGCCTTGCTCAAATTTTATAAATAAAATGAATAGCAGAAGTAGTTTTTTATCTTTTGCTACATACTTCGAACAAAAAAAAAAAACCCCACTATATTTATTAAAGAAATGAGAATTATAGTCTGATATAGCATCTTTGAGTAACATTTTAGTATTTAAAATGTGGATATGTAATATCATTTATTTGAAACGACAATAAAATTGCAGGGGTCATTATGATCTATGTACAAGGTATTTAACAAATCAGATATCTTGTCTTTTTACATAAAAAGACAAAAAAGATTTTTAAAAGAATTCATCCAATTCTTTGAAAATTTTTATACAAATTTATATATGATTGCTTGTTGATTTTTAGTAAAAAAA
>JAPDSC010140500.1:19144-46464 GCA_026290005.1 Latrodectus geometricus
TATATATATATATATATATATATATATATATATATCTGTCCCCCCCTCTCTCTCTATTTATGTGTATATATATAAATATATATATTTTTAATCTTCCATTCATTATCATAAATTATAGTTAATGTGTAGTTAATAATGGTATAATTAATGAGAATACTAGTAAGAATAGTTTAATCATATTCACCAAAATCTTTCATTCACGGCTTCATATGGAATAATATTAATATTTATAAGTTTTCATTATAAATCAGTTTTAATATTTTTAATTTCAGTTGTATGTTATTAACATATTTATTTAATTTGTTATCATAATATCTCCTTAACATTCAGAGTGGAAAAGACATGTAAGCGTATAGGCATTCGGTTCAATCACAGTTCTCTCAAATTTCATCCTATTAATTAAATCTAAGAATAATTTATTACAGAACCATATATTTATTCGCTGGTATAGCTTAAAATTTTAGAGAGGTTTCAATTCAAGTATTTATCTCGTCAATCGACCAATATTATTCAAAGTTTAATATAAAGTCATCGAAGCTGTATTAAAATGAGCATCACACTATCGTTCAAAGACCACTTTGTAAATGCAATATGACATGATTGGACAAAGGCACACACAGACTTTATATTAACACACAAACATTTTGATTTGAAAAAATATTATATACTTAATTTATCTGTGTTTTACTTGAAGTATTTGAGTATATTCAATTATTTCTTACAACGGGAAAGATAATGAATCGTGAAGTTGACACCTGAGTTACAACTCTCGCTGTGTTGATCAATGGATATTCGACGTCATGAACTGTTGCCCTATGGCTTCTCTGATAATGTGAAAGATCAAATGGAATTGATTCCGTGGGGAAGCAGACTTCCATAAACTCGCTCAACAATTTCAGTTCCCTTTTAAATATTTCCATCAATAAAGCCTCGATTTATTTCTTACATAAAAATTATCTCCAAGCTACTACGTTGTACAAATTACACACTTCCAAACTTTCTAAAGTATGTTGAAAAGGGATGAAACTTTGAAATTATTTTAGTTGGATAATTGCTTAACTATCATGAATGTTTTTGTTGCAATAAAAAGAAAACAATTTGGTGAAATATTTGTAATGTCTCTATTATTTCTGTTTTGTAAATGAAAATAATATAGTTGAAGATATATAATTTTCCTTGCGAAATATAATTAACAAACTGTAAGTGTACTGAAGTTAATTTTTGCTGACTTCAAATTTTATTAACATGTAACTCACAACTGAATGATACAAACGAAAAACTCTAAAAGGAATATTTTTAATGCAAAATGTCATATTTCTAACCAGCATAAATCTGAAATTGTTCTATCGATACTTTATGAAATATAGATCTCTATTGTCAATTATCAAAAAAATAATGGATTTTTCCCCAACCTAGTATATTGTGCTGCATTCAAATGTCATTAAAAAATCAGAACATATCCTGATAAGCTTGTTTGTTTGTTCATCGCTCAAAGTTTTCTTTTTCATATGAAAACTAACTAGACAAAGACTTAAAGCTTAAAAAGAATTTTACCTTCTTGAAACATCCCAACCTAAGGTGGCAATGAAGCCCATGCACTGTTAAACTGAAGTTAAAAGTGCTAACTATTGGGAGGCAAATCAGCTCATGTATATGCCGAAATTAGGAACGCAAAATGACTGCAGAATCATTTAACAATTACTCAGATTAGTCTTTACATATATATATATATATATATATATATATATATATATATATGTGTGTGTGTGTGTGTGTGTGTGTACTGTTGTATAACATTTGAAATCACATAGTGGAGAATATTAAAGTTTGAAATTACTGTAAGAATTGAGCGTTCACTGAATCTTTAATTTTTTCCATTCAAATAATATAATAAATATAAATAAAATCTTGCCAATATATTCTAGGTTTACACAATTTTCTCTATTTTGAATTCTTAAAATGCTAAAAACAATGCTTTTCTTGCACTTTCTATGACAGCCAAAATATCACATTATTTGAAAATACTTTTTTGATGTTTTGAGAGTAATTGGTAAAATTTATCTGTGTATTTTCCAAAAATGTGCAAAATTCATTGAAAATCAACAATAGCTTAACATTAATATGCTTAAATCATTTAACATCTAAATCAACTCTTATTATTTATACTATAGTAATTTGTATTTGGTTTAAATTATTTTATTTGCAATAACTCACAAGCTTTCCAAGTATGTAATGCGGAATTAATGCATAAATGAAGAAAATTCAAAATAAAATCCATTTTTAGGTGCGATATATCTAAAATTTTATCCTAAATAATCAAATGCTAAAACGTGAGACTGCGAAATTAATTTTTGAATACAGAGAATTCATGACAATTAGAAAAACTAAGGCAGCAATAAGATTCAAATAATATAATCTTAATTAAAATTTCTATAGAAAAAAATTCATGTTTTTAGAAAGAATCATGAAATACCATAACTGCCGGTGAAAATATTTCACTTAAGAAGCTGTAATTAAAATAGTTCATAAAAATAACTCTACTGTAAAATTTCTTCCAGCGTTAAAATGCAAAATGGAAGTAAACATTAAGCTGTTTAAAAAAAGTAATGATGAAATGCATTGTTTTATTTTTCATCATATTTAGAATAGTTCTTGTTTTCAGATATTTTACTATACTATGGCTCTGAGAAAACTCAGCTTCGAGGAAATAACTTACTGCAAATTTGGAGACAAAATTTTAAGATTTAATTTTATCAGCGTATTATGAACGCAATGCAGTTTTATGAGGTGCTTCACTTATAATATTTTATACATTACATAATTAACACAACAATAATTAACCATATTAATCCATTAAGTTTTCCACTTAACTAAAACAGTGTGTAATTATTTTTGGCCTAATTGCGAATAAATTATTAAGTTATGAAGAATTATTGAGTTATGTATTATTCGAAGCACTTTTGTATTATTGTATATTTTCTTTATACTGCAGTTGCACAAAATATTTTTGTTGATTGCTTAGAATGAGGCATAAAAAATACACTTAGAAATATTTTTAATTATAAATCAAAGCAGAGTAATGCTATTTTCTACCTGAGCTATTTTCTTGTAATTTGAATTATAAAATATTATTAAAGAAAAAAATTACAAGTCATGTAGGAAATGCAAATTTTGCGTTGTTACAATAATTCTATCTTTATAATGTTTATCATAATTTTTTCGATTTGAATTTCTTTCTTTTAAAATTTCCATGATTATTTTTTAACAATATAATAATTTTGTATGTTTAATTTAACATTGTTAAAAATCATATTGAAGGATATATTTTGTATGAAGAATAGGAATAAATTTTTGAATAAACTCCCTTTCTCAGACTTTCTTTTTAAGGATATATTTTTTATGGTACGGTTTTTTTTTATTTCTTAAAGAAAAATGCTATAGATGTATTTTATAAAATTAGCTAAAAAAATTATTATAATCATAGTATGTAATTTCAGATTTTTTCTATATAAGCCAATTGTGACGACTTATGTTATTTTATAAGTTATGTTAATTTACCTTTTATTAAAATGGACCTCTAGGTTAATATCGATTTATTTTGGTTTAATTTTAATTTTTACATGAATGTTTTTATATATTATTTTGCTTATAATTTTGGATTGCTTTTGTGTTCGTAATAGTTGATATTATATGGGCATTTTATCTTTGATTCTCAAAAATAAAAATATGATATTTTTTTATCTACAGATAATCTTGAAATATAATATTTTATCGACAAAATGATAGTCTATTTATCAACACATTCTCATTGGATAAAAATAAAACTAGGATATACTTATAATAGAAACTAGGATTAATGTAAATGTTATTAAATTAAGCAATCATTTATAAAGAAATGATTCTCCCTTTAACGTAATAAATATTCGCTCTGATCTAAATAAATTTTATATAATGTAATACAATTATCTAGAATTGTATTTGCAATAAAATTCTTAATTACTTAAGTATTGATATTTACTTATAGAATATTATATCCTTTTAGTAATCATCATTACTTAGTGAACTATCAAAATATAAAATTTCTTCTTTGTCTCAGCTGAAAAATCAATTTCTATTGATTCAAAAATTTTTTTTCAGTAAAATTTTGATTGCTATATGTATAAAATTAAAGTAAACGTGATGTATATACATTTCATATGAATATGTTTTGAAGTTATACTTCATTAGAATATTTTTTAATTTACAAGTTTTGTTAAAAAGTATGTATTTTTATTAATGCAGTTGTAAATTTCGGCATTTAAACAAAATTCTCTTGTGGAAATGAAAAAGTAAAAATATTATAAAGAAGAACTAACGAAACAATATTAGAAACACTTTCATACACTTTTTGAAATATGTGCTTGTCATTTCCAAGAAAGGTAACAGATATTTATTCGACAAACTAAATTACATTTATAATATACAAACCACATATACAAACAAAAATATGGAAGATTATGTTTTCATTTATTTTACAATGAATATCACATTTAGAACAAAAAGAATACTAGTTACATATTTTTCTTGGAACAAAATTTTGAAAACATATAAAAAATCATCAAATTTATGTAATCCCATCAAAGTTTTAGAAAATAACGAAATATCTTAACACATACATTAACATTAAAAAAATTATAAGCATCAAATAATGTTAATTAATAACGATAACATATCTAAAAATTCTAAATATTTTGATTTATAAATAAAAATACAAAAATATAAAATTCGGATACCAAGAAAAACAGCGAATTTGTCTAAATGTAAATTTTAATTACTGTGAATTAACAATAATTAATAACAAAATTTATCATAAAATAAAGATTTTGTAGTCTAAAAAAATTTATTAGTCATAATTATTAAGTAATTATAAATATAATACCAAAATAAATACATAGAAAACAAGATAAATTGTATAAAAATAAAATTATAAAAGATAACGCAAATTGAAAAAGTGATATTTATTAAGATCACTAGAAATTTCATTGAATCATTCTTAAAAATATTCAAGTAAAAAGTCATGTTAATTGAAATAAGATATATATTAGAAACTTTTTTCAATGACATAAGAACTGGTTTAACAAAACAAAGTGCAGTGGAAGTTTTTCTTAAATTCTCGCTGAATGTACTGAAACTAAAAGTCTAGATTGGGAAAAAATACATAAAATCATGTACTATCTATCTTTACTAAAGCAATAGAAAAAAATTATAAAATTTGGGGTCATTATTAAAAAGGTATATTTTTTATTTTTGATTTACACAGATTGAAAAAAAAATGTCTTCGAGCATAATCTTATTGTATATATTTCTCAATTATTACAGTCAATGCTAAATATCTTAATCAGAGAAAAAAATTAGATTCCTACCGTTTTTGGAACTAAATTCTTCATCACATTGTATATTGAAATTTTCAAGATGAAAACTTAGTTCATGTAAATTCACCACTTTTGTTTACCAGAATAATTTATCTCAAAATTAATGTCACTATGGTTATTTTTATTACGGTTATGAAAATCCTAAAATTTTGGAGATCATCTTTATGTTTCCAATTTTCAATTACCGAGTATTTGGCGATATTTTTATTAAGTTTTGATCACAAAAACGTAGCCAAATATCTGTTCTTTTATTTATTTCTAATTAATAAAAAGTAATAACTTATTGTTAATATATCCAAGTATTTTGGAGTAATTTAAGGTGAATCCACATATACTATAGTGATATTTAGTAAAATAATTTAAAGTTTTGATTGTTTTATTTTGGTTAATGAAAGTTTCGCTCTCAGTCTGTCACGTATCAAATCTTGATGAGACAGTAATAAACATTTTAATCTATTACCTATTCAGCAGAAACTCTTAAAGTACACACGATTCAACATAAAAATTAATTTAAAATTTTCTGTGACATCCCTATTTAATGGAAAATAGTTGTACAATAGAATTTAAAATACGATACTTACAACAAAACCCAACAATACCTACATAAGAGAGGAATTCCATCAACTTTGATTTATTTTCAAACAGAATAAAGTAATTCCAGATTAGATAAAGGGAATATATTAAATACCTTCAGCGTCTTCAGGTACAGCTTATTTGCAAGTACCTTTGTTTCTGTGATCGTGACAGGTCCCGATGGAGCTGCAAATCTAGTCAACTAGCCCCGAACATGAATGAATAAAAAAAGAGATCGACTCTGGAAACGTGCGAAAAAAAAATTCCCTCTAGGGTATTGTTTCCCGTTTTCCACTCAATCTTCATCCCCAGACAGGAATTTTGGCGAAATTTGATCGACTTCGTTTCTCAAGCATCCGTTTCGTATGACTGGAAAAATGACTTGGCAGGGGCGTAGCTCGGATTATAACTGGTTGGAAGATAGATGAGCTGGAGACTACCCTTCCTTTCGACAATAAATCTTCTAAACACTGAGGTCACGTGATACCTATCCTGTTGCGCCCTCCGCGCAAAGTGTAGATATTGGGGATACCCTTTTTTTCTCCCTAACTTGAAAGGAAAAAATATTTTTGAAGGTATTTTTCTGACTCTTTTTATCTTTAAGGAAAATAAAGTAGCTCAGTTTTATAATTTTACTATTTTTATCAATCGCCTGGATTTGGGTGTCTAGAGCACATTGTAAGAGAATACGTTATACCTAAAAATTTTATGATGGCACTGACTGAAGGTGAAGCCGCGAGAGATGAAATAAACTAGATTGAGTGGATACAGTCTATTCAATTTCACAATATGAAAAGTAGGAATGGAGGAAGCAGAAGAATTATTATCCAATTTTTTCCTTCAAACTTTGCAATCAGAATATACTTTTACTTGAAATCCTATTTCATAAAATTTTTTCTTTTATAAGATTTATTTGTTATGATATGACCTCTAATATAATTTTTTTGATGTCTCATTAGATATTTATTTAAAACTTCGAACAATATATTAACTTAAAAGATAATTTGGTAGGAAGTTAAATTTGAAAAAAGTATTATTTATGGAAATTGAACGAAAATTCCTATAAATGTGCTTATGATAATTGATTAAAATTTCAAATCGAAAGTGTACTTCTACATTGAGAAATTTACAAATGTGTGCTTGTTAAATTTCGTGAACGCCAAATAAAAAATACAAGCGATTTAAATAGTTGTGGAAGTTTAATGGCATTTATGAACGTAGCATAACAATGGAACAAAACATAGCAATTATATATTTGGAAAATATTTTCCAATTTAATCTTCAAATAGTATTAATAAATGTTGGATTTATTATTTTTATTTTAAATACTTTTAATATCTCAGACTCGAATATGAATAAATCTGAAACCAAGATGAGATATTGATATGTGTCTAGCATACACTGACTTGTTTAGATTTACTTGTTTTTTTTTTTTTTTTTTGGGAAAAAAAAAAAAAAAAAAAAAAAAAAAAAAAAAAAAAAAAAAAAAAACCTGCCTAAACGTAAGATAATTTCTGAGAATTCTGATCTTGTAAAGAATAAATTGCCTTCTGGATTTTCTGGTCAGGATCTCTGGTTACGAAAATTAACAAAATAATCTTCTATATACTTTGGTCCTACATGTTAATTAACTGTAAGTGAATATGTAAGTGTAAGAGGTAGTCCTCTAGGTCGTTATTTTAAATGTGGTATAGTACATTCGGTGATGTAAAAGAAATGTTGACTATACAATACCACGTAAATACATACTACAATCAAAACCGTTATATGTAAGTTCTTAAAATGTTAGTTTTAGGACTATATTTTTAAGATAGACAGCAAGAAAAATTTATCCTGAAGTTTAATAAGCTATTTTAGGATGTAGCAGAAAGATAAATTTATAAAGACTAATTAATGTAGTACCAATTAAAAATAGCTAAAAATGGTATAAGAATAATATTTAAAGAAAATTCTTATGTATTTCGAGAAGGACTATTTCTTTATGTATAATGAATTCAAAATACAAAACTTTTATGAAAAATTAGTTTGGCCAATTCTAAATTATCAGTTTATTGATCAAAAAATTAATTGAATATTTCTTTAAGACGACAAGTGTTAATTGAAAGATAAATGTATGAAAAGGACAAAAAGAAAGATATAAATGTCTGTCTTAGCAGAGGACTAAAAAATTTAATGCTGATTTTTTTCTTTATCTATTTTCAAAATAATTACCAAAAGTACTTTGATTATTTTTGTGAAAATCAAATGTATTATTATACTGTTACCCAAAAAAATCCCGGCAATAAAAGACATGTTGCACATATAAGATTTAGCAGAAAGAAAATATTGTGATATGAAAGAGATAAGCTTTTCAAAGCATTTATGTATAATTAGCATGGAGTGGCAATACATAAAATGCGTTTAAATGCAGAATTTGTATAGCAGATTTCTGATATTGAAATTGTCTTTCAATGTTGCAAGTTGGTGAAGATGACTACGCCTCGTATTATAAGTATTAAATGCTTAATTATACTATTCTGTCTTTGAAAGAGATTGAATTGTAGATTATAAGGTTATAGTTAATATCTTTCTAGGACTGTGAATTCTAGTTGCTAATCGTATTGGCGACTCTGACATAGTATTCCATGATGGTCATAAAAATATAGAATTGATGGGTTGAAGACATATTGGATCAAAACGTCACAATAAATCTCAGGAGGCTATTTTATTAATAACCAAAAAGATACCATACTATTTGCTTAGCTTTAATGGAACGTATAGTTTTATGGTTCTGAGTAAAGGAATCATTTTCTTGGGAAAGTGACTGAAAGAATATGTTATGGCATTTGAATCAGCATGCAGTGTCGGCTAAAAAACTAAACTTCAGCTAGTCTTAGCGACAAATCACAAAAAGGAAAATTTTCATTGATTAGATGAGTGATGAATCTGAACGTAGAAATGACGTGACGTCATGTTCTCAGGTAAATCTTAGTTTCCAGACATCAAGAAGGCGGATTACAAGACTGCATTCAAGATATTCATACTTTCTCGGTATTTAGAATGACAATAGGAGATTAGTCTCCTCTTGTTCATAATGACAATATTTATCAGTGGACATCATATTTTTGCCTAGTTAAGATTCGTGGCTCAGGTGAATATTCAAGAGTTGTGAAATGTAAAGTTTCAACAAGATAATGAAGAATGCATGCTGAAATGAAATTGATGTAGAAAATGTTCGAATGTCGTCCTAGCTAGTATAATTATCAGATATTTCATCAGTGGAAAGTGGTCAGTGGTGGTCTAGTGATTACCTTACATCAGTCACTGCTTCACTTGAATTGTGTCTTCGCATTGCAATTGATGGGAAATTATTCCCTTGCATTCTATCCAATCATTGTTTCACTCAATAATCATACATATAAGTGTTGTTACTCCCAAAAGCGGGGTTTTTAGGTACCAATTTCTTTGGATTTATTCTTCCAAATTTGTTGAAGATTTAATCACTTGTTATTTTCATTCAAATAATCCTATAAATATCATTCGGTTTTTTTGGTTTTTTGCATTTCTTCTTCATGTAGCAGTTTTAGTGGTAGGTATTATAAAATTTAAGTCTAATATTTTATATATATATATATATATATATATATATATATATATATATATATATATATATATATATATACTCAGAGAAAGAGAGAGAGAGGGGGGAAGAGTTCTTTTACATAGATGGTTTTATTTTTTCAAATTTGTGTATCAGATGCGATTACATATGCTAAAACATGCCCTTTTGGGAAATATTTTGTTTCCAGGGTTAATCATCGGAAGATTTTATAGTAATTTACTTAGGAGTAAGAGATGCAAATTCAGTTTTGCTGTGGTTGAAATATGGTTGATAAATGTGTTACGTATTTGAAATTCATAAACCAATACTTTTAATTGTTGAAGAGGATTATCTTGTTTCCTTTATGGCAATACTTAAATAGCATTTATGTATTTGTTAAAACCCTTCAAAAGTGGTGTATGGTGCTAAAAATCTTTCAAGTAATATAATCCCTAACCCTATATTTGTTAAGCTTGATAACCCCAAGTTATCGAGTTATATTTATAACTGTAGTACTGCTGTTTTTATGTCTTTTCAGTCCATATCTTTAAAATCACCAAAAAATTCACTAATATAGAGTTAAATAAGTAAACAAGATGATAAGCAATAATTTTTTAAATGTAAAAATAACCAAAGGCAGAATGCAAAGAAAACTCACCTCAAAAATTTTAAGCGTGAAGTTTTTTTCAGAAAGTAGACAAATCATAAAAATGATTCACTTTATCTGAAACATAATACATATTAATATTTCATTTATTAGAATAATTAAAGTTAAGTACCAGCAGATTTTACAAATTAAATTATTAAAGAAAATAATTAAAATACTCTCTAGCAGGAACACATATTTATATTCTTGTATTCGCTTGAAGAGCATATAAAGTAAACGAAATGAATTAACCATGATCTTTACTTTTTCCACTCTAATTGTCACTCTTTGCTAAATCACTGAAACTAATAAAAAATTACTTTTTTACCTTACTTATAAAAAGAATACATTCCCCACAACAGTGAAAGAACAAGTTCATGTAAAATGTTCGAAAATCAACACTATATTTCTATCTAAATGTGAAATTTCATATTTTGAGGCTTATAAGATGCTGAGAGTGACTTGGATTTTACAAATGTTAAATTGTTTTCGGAGTACATTCTTAAATAAAACCACTAAAAACTACATCGATATTCAAAAGCCAGAGATTCTAAAAAAGAAATCAAGATTCTCAAATGGAACACATTTAAGTACTTTTGATTTTTTTTTTTTTTTTTTTTTTTTTTTTTTTTTTTTTTTTTTTGTTGCGCAGACGAATGTTGTGAATGTAACTATTTTTTTAAGGATGAATGAAAATATAACCACGAATGTACGAGTCTTTCTGTTTTTAAAATTTTTAACGAAGAAAAATGTTTACTAAAATAGTGATGTTATTGCAAATGATTTCTAAAACATAAGGGTTTTATCCAGCAAAAATGTTGTTACTATTTAAAATGTCTTTAATTAATAATCAAGAAAATGAGATTTTCCAACTGCCTGTTAAATTCATTCTGAAATGAGGGAAGTTAATTATTTTAGTTCACATGAAAATAGCAGATGATGATATAAGTCATTAATTAATAAAACTGTAAAGAAATGATGCACTTCAAAAATAAGAAACAGGAAAACATTTTTTATTGTTTTTTACCTTTGAAAAGTACCGTTTAGTAATACTATTTAATTATATGTATATTTGCTATTATTTATATATATATATATATATATATATATATATATATATAATACAAAACCTAAACTAGGTGATGTGTAAATAAATAAACACATACTGCCTAGTTTTATTTTTTGTACTTTCGAGTCCTTATCACTTTATGCAAAATACTACATTTACTTGCTTCCTAATAAATAAGATACCTCTCTCGTAAAAGCTTCCTCCTCTAATAAATTCGTCCGCTTAACTCGGTATTCATCTTCGAAGAATTCAAATGACCGTCTCCTAATTTCCTTTTACGTCTGCGGTGACTCCCAAACGTTTCCGGTCGCGTACTTTTGAAATCCTCTGAAATTATTCATGTATGAAAATTAGTTTCGAAGTTTCTAATTTCTCCTCCGATTCGCGCTCGACTTGTAGTAGACGCCTTTTTAAAGCAGGCGATTTCTCGCTATTATTTGATTTCAAGGGGTAGAAGTGGGTTTGCCGCTCTTTCATGGTGTTAATGAAGCGTCGGTATCCCTGCCTCTTAGAACTTAGTTGACGGTGGATGTAATCGTTTGCACTCCATTTTTCAGCTACTCAAGTTTCAAAGGAAATTAAAAATTTCATGAAAATGTCGTTTGCGATCGTTGTATTTCGTTTGAATATCCGCATTCGGAGTTCCAAATTTAAGCAGCTGCTTAATAATGTGTTAAACTGTATTGTTATTTGGGTAGTTGGATGTGTTATCGGATATCGAAAGCTAGCTGATGAATTCTGCAAGTGAATAAATTAAACTTTTCCTATGTTTGCGAAAGTTCATAGTGCATTATTTTCGTTGTACCAAACCGAGTAAAAATTACATTTATAATAAACTAATTGTGTTTGTTTTCAGTCAAACGATATGATATAAATTTTCTGGAAATATGCGTGGTATTTTATGTCTTTTTTCGTGTGGAATTATTATTATCAACAATTATTCTATTAGTAAAGTAGGTCGCTTTTATTAATCAAAAAGAGAAAATCATAAATCTATTAAGCTCAAGTAAATAGCAAATATTAATATTGAATTAGACTTGAAAAATTTATAACAACTATTGCCATGAGATCTATGGATGGATTTCTACAACTAACAATAACATTTTAAAAACTGCTGTAACGTGTTAATAAAATATATTTGTAAATATTCCTCTTAATAATGCCAAAACTAATATAAGTTTGATTAAAAAGAAATCTGTTATTTTTGCGATTTATTATTAATGAGATCAATATCTCGAAAGATATCAGTCAAACAATTTCAGATTTATGCTTGCTGGAAAGCTAAGTCGTAGAATTAAAAAACTCTTTTACTGTGTCTTGATTTATCCATTCAATTGTAAGTTACAAGGTGTTAAAATTGAAAGTCAACAAAAAGAAAATTTTATCTTTATATAAAATTAAAAAACTGTTTCTTTATATAAAATTTAAATTTTAATAATTTCTTTGCTTTCATTTATGAAAGTAAATTAAACTCAAAAAATGTTTTTCAAAATAAATGGATAAAACAATAAATTTAGAGAAAGGAAGGCCCTTTGCCGTAAGTGTCGCATTTAGGAAAAATTGATAGAAAAAAATGTGATATTGTGTAGTGATTTCCGTTAATAAATTATGAATGTTATTGTGGCGACAATATCACGAAACAAGTGCATTAACTTATACATGATAGCTAAAAAAAATTCATGAAATGTGAAAAATTAACTAAAAAATAAATTATATGTATAGGTGAAAAAAATTGAAACCAGACTTAAACTCAAAAGTACACTCTTATATTAATTAATATTATTTAGTAATAATATTCCCATTACTTTATAAAGAATACAGAATGATAAAAAGAAATTTTAGATTTCACTTTTAGTTACAAGAAAAACTACAAACTGTTTATCAAGTGAAGCTTTTGGAGTGTGCGTCTTCTCTATTCGCATAAAAAAAATTATCGAAAACTTATCTAAACTAAATAAAAACTGGGTTAGCTTTATCATCATATTCATCTTTATGTTATGAATCTCCTTATCTAGGAATATGTTTTCATTATGTCCCCTATATAATTTCTTCATCTTAATAGTATGTTATTAATGCAATTCACACCAATTTCTATCCATTCCTTGTTCATTTTACCAAACATAAAATAATATTAGGAGTAAACGTTACTGTCGCATCTATTAAAAAGCTCCATTGCTCAGCATATAACTTACGTAATTTCAGTGACGTTTCCTTAGGAAACAATGGTAATTTTTAATAGTAGTGAATTAAAGAAATCTCCCTAAGTCTCCAAAGCAATAATTGATAATAAGAAGGATTTTTTTTTAAAGAATTCATTTCTTAGATCATTAAAAACACAAAAACGTATTGAATATTATTGGATTCTTAATTTTGTCCAATGATGTCATAAAAAAGAACTTTATAATTTTTTTGATTTTAGAATACTTACGTATTCTAAACTGAAAAGTTATGAGATACATTTTCAAGAATCCCTTCTTAGCAACTATTTTGATCAAAATACTCATTTGGAATTAATTTTATTATTGGGCTTAATTAATTTTAATACTCTTTATTATTGGTTTTTTTTTATAATTTACTCTATCTTGAGAATTTCCATGGTTCAGGGAGTGCTACGATTTGTATTTTTAAAATAAAATATAATCTCCATTTTCCCTCAGAAGGAGAATTTAAAAAATGCACTTCAAGATAAACAAAACAAATGAATGTTGACTTGTGATGTTAACAATGGGAGTTAATTTTTCAAAGCACACATATAAATGGAAGGCCAAAGTTGTGTGTGTGTGTGTGAGTGAATAAGTAATGTATTAAGAAAACTTAATTACAAAATAACTATTAACAAATGAAATAATAATTTCCAGCTTCGAAGATGTTTGTGTGAAAGATTTTGTATTTCAGAATGTTAAATATTTTTTTCACTTGAGACTTGAAGCTTGCTATACATAGGAGAAAGTTATCCTCTGTGTGAACATTTCAAATTGTGGCATGTAAACATACTGTGTTGTTAAATCAAACTTCAATAAAATCAAAAGTCACAAGATATTTTATTTTAATATGAATTATATTTGCAAAATTTTAAAAATCGTATTTTCCTGTATATAATCCATGGATTATATGTTAAAAAGTTCTGAATTTCATTGTTTGTATCATACGCCACCGCAGATAATCTGATAATAAATATTCTCCCTCAGAAAAGTTTTCAAGAAAGTTTTGAAAAATACTGTTTACATAAAATACATAAAGTAAATAACAGGTGGCACCACGACGCACCTGACTTATTTCAGCTATAATCAGCATTGTCCAATTACGTTCAAGAACGAATTTTGTTCTTGGAAAAGATATTAAAGTTCCAATTCGGTAATATTATTCCGGTTTTCAACTTGAGAATAATAAGTACTTGCTTACACTTTTATCATAAATATTTAACTATTAACTCCACTTTTAACTAATATAACTTTTAATCACATATTATTTCCAGAAATTTCACCTCATTGACCACAGGCTTAGGTTTGTTGTTAATATAAATTACAGGTTCATTGTGAGGCCAGTCTGCTTGAAGAAATAGACACAACTACTCTTGCTTGGAGACAGAGTATGACTCTTTCTCAGCACACCATGCAGGGAATTTTCAGCAGCTGTTTGAAGTTGTTTCCCAATTACACATATATTTGATCCCTGACAAAATATTTGTAGGTAATCCACAAGTATGTACACTGAATAGATGATGGTAAACCATGAAGTATATTATTGATGGAAATACTAAATATTATCACACTTTAAATTCTTCTTTAAGGAAAACTTTCAGTCTAGGTAAAAGTATTAGAGAAAACTGATCCAATACGAACTTTAAGAACACGGAAGAGTAAAAAATTCTGTTAGAATATTGAAAGATAGGCCTAAGAGCCTAAATTATTAAACATGAGAAGAATCCCATATTGTCATATATGGCTATATAACTCCTTGATGTCGAAAAAAAGCCTAGTTAATTCGCACGAAGAGGATGCGTACTTGTTTCTCCAACTAAGAGATTTTATCAAGAAAGGATTTTCTTTTAAGAGAGCCAAAGATTCTTATACTGATTATTGCTATACATTATATGTCATTTAAACTATCATAACTCATTCATAAAAATACTGGGACTGAAAGATGTTTTTATCTTTCCATTATTTAAGATTTGAAGACGCAACGTATAGAAAAAAATCATTCAAACATCAATTACATAATTAATGGCTCTTAAGATCGATACATAACAGGAAACTAATTCGCTTGCTTATGAAATTTCTTATCAGTTCTAGAGTTGATCAGTCTCTAAGACTTAGCAACAAAGAAAATCTTATTCTAAGACTAAAATTGTAAAATAAAGTAGCTATTTTTAAGACAAAATGAAAATAAAAAATTAATCTCTATTCCTTGGACAAGTTTAGAAATTTCTTTTTAATTGTAAAAGGCTGCAACCTTTGGAGTGTTTTGTATCGCTGTCCTAGTTTAAAAGTCATAGGTTAAGCGGTTTATCGCTATATGGTTAATTTTGAAAACAGGGACTAAATCAACCAGTTACATTTTAAAATGAATTTTTAACCTTCATAATCATCGAAATTTGAAGGGGCAGTCAAATCTAGAAACATGTTAATTGTGAGAGACTGCGCTGTTCATTCAATTAGCAGCTGTACAGCAAATTACGAAAACAATCAACAAAGTTATAGGGTCTCGGGGTTACCATGTTTCTCCCAGGAAAAACTTTATATTGCTTTCTCGTTAAATTGTAATTTACATATAATCCATCTTTATGTAAATTAGCAAATTTTTACTAAATGTAAAAGTTTACTAATTTATTTGGGTTGAATTAACTTTTTGAATTAATTTGGATTGAATCTTTAACGTTTTTCCAAGTGCTTAAAAAGTCTATAAATACATTTATTTCAATAAATCTCTATAGATTAATTGGAATTTTTCTTCCTATAGTGAACTATAGCATATATATTTATGCATTTCTTGCTAAAATATCTTAGTCTTGTCAATTTCTAGTAATTTAACTATTTTACTTGCAAATAAAATTGCATATAAACTAGTTAAATTATTTGGACTTAAATTTTATCAATGTCTATTACTTGAAGTGCAGTATGTTATGTTCTTACGTCAATTTTCTCTTCAATATGGTGTTTGAAACTTTTTATAAGGGGGGGGGGACTTTTTTCTCGGAGCTTTCTTTCTTCTACCTTCATTATAACACGTAAATATTTTCAAAAATTTAATTATTTGAATGAAACAAAATTTGATTCCTGGAAAAAAAAAAACTCAAATATTTCAGTTTTTAACATATCTGTGTATAAAATCCCAGAAATAGGGAATGGAAGCTTTCAATAATTGGGTTCATTTTATATTACAATGGTAGAAGTTTTTTTTTTCGTTCGGTGATGTAATTTATATCAAAATAGAAAATTTCATGCTGGATTTCATAATTTCTATTATCTATGAAACAATGAATCATTTTCTATTTTTATTTTTAAAATTTTGAGATACAATTTATATAAAATTTGACATGAAGATAAAAATAAGTTAGGGAATTATTTTTTTTTCTTTGATGAAAATTTATTTGCACGATTGCTTAGTGGTATTTATAATAAAAACAATTTTTATTTAGAATTTTAGCTTTTTTTATGTAGAAGTATATAATAAATAAAAAACAAGAGGTTTATAATAACAATGTCAAGTTTCCTCATAATTCACTTTTAGATTTAAAATTTGTATTAAAAGTTTTTCGAATATTTTTCCTATTTTGAAACAATTCCTTTTATAAATAGTATTTTACATACATTTATTCAAGTTTCTAATATTATCTCCTAAGTTGTATTCTTACATTAAAATATAATTGTTAAGTATTGAAAAATTAAAACGTCTCCAAAGCAATATTTTGGAATTATATTTTTTTTAAGTATTCTTGAAAACCTATACTAAACTACTTCAGGGATATAAAATTTCAACTCATTGCTTTTTTTGCCATTGTAAATATTTTAGGTTAATAGCTTCTGATTTTTTTATTTAAAATCTTATCAATAAATTCTTTTGAAATTGCGATTAAGATTACTGCAAAATTATAAAACAAATTCGAATTATTATCGAAAACTTGACCATTTTTAAAAAAAATATCAACTTCCGTTTTCCAATTTTACTAAGTTCTTACCTTCCTGTCAACCTTCTCTGTATGACACCTGAATTCGATTGAAGTTTTTTATACTCAGCTTCTTTTCTCTTTTCCCACAACACCTGTCGGAAATTCGAAACCGGGTTGAGTTGTATGGAAACCTTGGTTTTTAATATCCAGAAGGTAATTGGATAAGAGCGTAGGTGGGTGATGATTACGCTGTTGTGTTTTAATTAAAAAGACAAGCCCGATCCTTGAAGAGATGATTGCGTACAAGAGCAAAACTAAGACACTTGGAAGAAGCAACATATGACGACGAGCGGGAAAACATTCCTTCTTCTTTCCAATATATTGGACCTGACGATAAAAATGTTTTTGCTTAGAAGCCTGAATCTATCGTAAAACGATATTATTAAATACGGTTTTATCAACTGGAACTTTTACTTTCGCAAACTATTTTTATTTCCTGATGGAAAATTAAATAAAATGTTATACGCCTGAATAAGAATTTGTGAAATTAACTTGAAGATAATATTTCATTTATATATTAAATTGGTTTTAATTTTGCGTTTTAATGGCTGAATTTTTTTCCATTAAACAACAGCAAACATTAAGTGTTTTTGTTTCATTAATATTAATTAAAATAATTCAATTTTACGTTCTAATATGAATTCATTATCTAAGAATATTATTATATTTATGAAAGCAACAAATATTATTTTTTAATAAAGATTGTTTCTTTTTTTACGAAATAAAATTTTTTTCCTAATATTTTTCGTGTCAAAACCATCACCCATTTGTTAAATTTTACCAACAAACATAAATATAGAATTTAAAATCCCTATTTTAAAAATTATGATTAAGTTATGCTCTTGTTATAATAACGATGAAAAATTACTTGAATTTTAGAGAAAAAATTTTATGAAATTTTAAAACATAAATTTTGTTCAATTAGAAGGAAACGTAATAATTTTTTACTTTTTTAAGTAAAACAATTTAGAAGAATCTAAATTGCTAAGATATTTGCTAAACTGCACATTTCGAGAAAAAATTTTTTTATTTAGATGAAAGAAAATTTTACCCCCTAGTGCTGTTAGGAGAGTTAGATTCGAATCTTAATTGTTAAAACTTTAATGTTCTATAGATTTTTATCCTGTTTTTACCAATTTTAAAGCCTAGTAAATTATACTATTTGACTTTAAAATAAATAGTTATCAGTTTTAAAGTCTAACAATAAAGCTTAGAAGTATCGATTTTTAAAATATGTTATTCATGAAATACAAGTGTGAATAAATAACTTAAATATGAAATTTACAAAAAAAAGAAAAATTATTTTATAGAGAGGAAAATTTTAGGTTAACTTGAATTTTAAAGCTTAAAGAAATTTTAATGCTTAAAGCTTTTTCCAGCCATTATTTTACTCAGGTGTGTGTTAACTTGAAAACGCTGGGTTTTGTTACTACAAAAATGCATTTTCAAATACAAAGAAATTAAACAGAAAGAGTCGAAAAATTTCCATCTTTGAAATCGGGGGCTCAAAACTCATTACATAATCATTTTATAATTGACGCAATAGTCTTACAAAATGTATTCTCTATATCAAATAAGATGTATGCTGTGAGAACTGCTATAATTTTATGGATTTTTTTCCTAACATTAAAACTATTTACTCGTTTGCTTTTTTGAGCCCATAATTGTGTGGGTGATATCAGTGTTTCAGATTTGGGACACAACGGTTGTCTTGGGGGTCAAATATGTGAATGATGTTTTCTGAAAATTGTTCATTTTCAACAAAAGATATACAACCTTGCGAGTGTCAATAATGTATTCAAGATTGAACTCTTTTACATTGTAATGAATATTTCACACATTTGATGGAGCAGGTAAGCTCATTGCGTTTCTCGCATAATTTCTCTCACGCCTCAATATAAATCTTTGACATGCTAAACCTTAGCGTTTGGATGGATCCTGGCTGGAAAGCCCTCACACAACCAACTTTTGTAAAATGTAACTGGAAGGAATATTCATATAGGGTATACATATAAGATATAGGATTCATATAGGACAGTCATACAAGATAGTCTTAAAGCTTCAGGCTATTGAAAGTTTTCCATTATTCCCATAATAGTGTTTTAGAAAAATATTTTTTGTCGGAAAAGAGCCGTATTTCAATTCTAGAAAACTTAGAAAGCTTTTGAACTTGATTGTAGCTTGAGAATCTCATCTACTCTCTTTCAGTTATAAATACTTAAACATAAAATTTCTTTTTTAGTTGCTAAGCCTCTGTGGCCTGGTTGGTTCGGACATTCGTTCTCTTTATTAAAAGACAGTAAGTTCAAATCCCGGTCCCACCGAAGATACATCGTATTCGCTAATAGTAGGTGAGGCGTTAAATATGTTCTGGTCGCTATTTGTGAAATGATTCCTCTGGGATGGTAGCCCAAGTCTGGGAGTCTTCTGCTTGGTCCGTGTTTCTAAATTATGAAGACCTAAACACTTTCAGAGAAATGATATATTACACCCACACATACACACTGCGTACGTTGCCATCACTTTTGATTCTTGTAGTAGTAGCCGGGCACTAGAAATAATAATTATTCAGCAAATATTTGTTTTAAGCCTAAATTCTTTCAAATCATAAATGATTTCGGAGATGATTGAGTATAGACTGTTATTCATAAGAACCTTTCCAGCAATCAATTTCTATAATTGATGCTAAATTTAAATTATGTCAAAAAGATCGAGAGTGATTAAAATGCAAATAACGTTAATAATCAATGCATTTGAATAAGAATAAATGGAGCAGTTGCTATTTTTTTCTCTTTGTGATCATCTCATCTATTTATGAACGTGATAACCAAGTACCACATCCAGCCAAGAACAGGTAATTTAATAATATTACTTGTTCTTGGCTATATGTGGTACATATAACCTGTAATTTTTATGCTTAATGTAGTTATTGAGATACCAAATGATAAACAATTATTATTACGCATCCATTAAACATATTGAAATTGCTAATTAAGACAAGGAGAAAAAGGCTGAGGAGTTTTATATATTACTTCACTTGTTTTCTCTATTACCTACTTGAAGAAAGTTTATTTCGAGAAAAAAAGGCTATTAATATCACATAGAATATCATTTTTAAATTCAATAACATTTCCTACTCTAGAGGTTTTCAGAATAGATTATTTTCCTCTTTTATAGTTGATATTTTGAATAAAATTAAAACTTCATTATTTTAAGTGTAATTTTTATGTTAATAAAAAACAATCTCATTATTGATTTATTAACATAAAAATTTCTATCTCTCAATGCTTATATTTTTACTAAGGATATTTTAACAAGAAATATATGGAAATAATTAAAAAATCATATTATTTAAGACCCCAAGTTATTTCCAGATAAAATCTTAAAATTAGACTTATTTAAAAATATTAAACTTTTTTGAACAATATTATTTATAAACGTACCTCTTGCTCTCAATACAATTAAAAATAAACTAATAAAAGGGCTAAAAATTATTTACTAAGATATTTTTATTGAATTTGGAAAGTATTATAGGATTATTGTAATATTATAATTTGAAAGTTTCAAATGGAATACATTATTTTACCAATATCTTAAATACAATAGTAATCAAAAGCTTTAAATTAAGTTTTCTTTTTAAAAAATTCAGGGATAGAAATACAGATATACACAAATAAGTGGAGGATGCAATTGTTGTTATACAAAGCATGTGAAAAATGTAAAGTATTAAAACATTACATTAAATTAAATTTGAGACATTATTTTAAAAACCAAAAATTATCAATGAAATAAATTTAAGTAAGAAATTTAATTCTTGTAGCAGAGTTTTAATTTTTTAGCTACGTAAATGGTAAATTTTTGCTTAGAGAGCGAACTGTTTTAAATTTATTGCTCATTTTGTTAATATTTTACCCCTAAACACGATTTTCTTCATAGTCTGAAACAGTTGTAATTACAATCGATACTTACATATTAGTGTTACTACAGCCAATTTTGCGAAAATCCGAATTAGCACCACAGGAATTGCGCTAAGATGTAATAACAAAGAAAATATTTTTACAGACGTGTTTTACTTTTAAAAAAAATCTATAAATTATATTGAAAAAATTTGGTTGTGATGACGCTAATGGCCACATATGTACCCTACAATCTTTTGATTTTACACTTGTTACCAGTTTAATCATAAAAGAATTATTCTTACGCCATTTCCTGCATGCCATCAATTAGGGATTCCTTATTGAGCATTTTAGATGTAAGTGGGAACACGAATTCAATAATTGGCGTTTGGAGGTGTTTGCTGTCAGACGCATTCCCTGATTTGTCATGTTAAACATCGTCTCTGAAAGAGAAAACTGAAATGGCCAACAAGTTCTGATCTAGTGTACCTCAGGGGAAGGTGCAGAGAAATTCGATATTATATAGTTTGAATCTATTAGTTAGTGACAAATTGCAATAGAATTGGCGATATTACAATGCAGTTGGAATAATTTTCGTACTAATGGAATATTCATAAGTGTGTATTAATTTCCAAATATACTTTCAACTAATAGTTTAAAGAAGCAGTTGTCTCATCTGACCAAAATTAGTGTTTAAATTCGTTATATTTAAATTCGATAAATATAATTACAAGAAATGAAAAGGAAAAATGATTTTAATCTCTAAAATGAAATATTTATACATTAAAAAAGAAAAATAAGTATTTATTTCACAAAATATATTTAATGAATCTTCCTGAGAAACAAAGTTTTAAATAAAGTGTTTTTAAGAAGTTACCAAATAAACTTCCACCCATATATCACTAATGAACGCGGTCTAGCTTTTATTATAAATATTAATCAAAGGAAAAAAATCATAATATACTATCTGTAAGCCCTTTGCAATTGGTTGAAGTGAGGGTAAATGAAACTACGAGCTTAGAATGAACAGGGTTAATTCTTTTTAAAAGAACCGAGATTACAATTTGAATTAGATATTTAATTTTGAAAATGTTTCTTCTAATGGTCTAAAGAAAGATCAGTAACTATTTCCTTTCATTTTTGAAAAATATTTACATTTATCTGTAAATTGTTGTTTTATCATGAAGATTTAACATATTCCTTCTACTTGGACTTGGACGCCGCAGGCGGACTGCCTACTTGCGAAGCGAGTATAAAGCTTGAAATAACCGCTATGTATGCCTAACTCTAATAAAATTTATTTAAAAGATAGTCACAACGCAAAGCCCGAACGCGTGGAGACCCTAGCAGAGAACGTCATCATTACATGGGCGGGCTGGGTTATTGCGCCCTCTAAGGAGACTTTGAGGGAAAATGGGCCGTATTCACTTGCAGCAAGAGGGAAACTTAGAAAACCTCTAGCACTCACCCCGAGCTGACCGGCAACTCTACGGCTGTTACATGTTGAGCCGGAGTCACCCATTGACGATTGTCTTTAACATGGTTTTACTGGATCTACCGTCTTCCTGATGAACCAAAGAAGTCGTTTCACCAGCTTGTCACTGTAACTTGGACATGGTGGTCACGCGAGTTGTCATTACCGACCATGTAGATGATAAGTTCACACTGACACGGATGGCACGTACTCGTTGGCCATGTAGATACCAATGAGCAGTTATGCTTCTCTCCGCTTCAACAAAAGTTCTTGAAAATTGGAGTTGAATACTGTACTCGATGGTAAGTTAGACACTAGTATAATGAATTAGCCGTCTGAGAAACCATGATTGTGGCCGGCTAACACCTTGTGAGTGCAAGCTTCCAGAAGAAGCTAGCTTTTTAGAGAGTCTATGGAGAACACTGTTTCCGGTACATACAATGTACTAAAGTTCATGAGATGCCAGTCCGCAGCTTTCACAAACGTCAAGGCTCCTGTGGTCTGTGTTATGTTTGTTATTGTCACTATCGGTATAGCTAGATGTTCCAAACTGGCCGAGTTTGAAGATTGCTACTTATAGAATTTTATATCCTTAAATTTTAAATGTGTAAAATTTTAAATACGCACCTTATTTTTCGTAACGAATTAAAAATTAAACATTGCCAACCGTTAATACTACACCTTTTCTTTGCATGTGAAGAAAATGCTATTTTGCTTTACTCTTAATTAAATAATCTTTTTAAGCCTAATAATTTTTATTTTCAAGTGCGCGTAATTGATCTACAATAATTAGAAAACAAAAGAATAAACCGTAACATATTCACAAAGTAAATGAGTAGATTTAAGAAACAGGATTTTATCTGTACAAAAATAGTAGATATAAAATACATGTTATAGATTATTATAACAAAAATTTACTTTTAAAAAAGTAGATGATTCATAAAAATCTGCTGGTCAAAAATTTATTAAAGGAAAATAATCCAGGAAATTTATTTTGCCGCAAAAGATTTTTCCAAATATCATTTCTTCTGTGTGTGTTTTAAATAGTACTGTATGCAATATTGTTAAAAAAAAACTAAGGTACTAAAGGAATAGGTTTAAAATATATACACTGCTCAAAAAAATTTAAAGATTTTGCGGTTTTAGGTGGATTTTATGGCTGTGAAACTTTTTAGCTGATTTCTACATGGTCGACAGACGTAATAGGTTATATGAGGATAAATTACGCATGTTTGCGGAAAAAATGCATTTTGTTGCGCATTTGTGTACAAAAGGAAAAAAACACAATTTGTGCATATGAGAAAAAAAGAATAAGAAAAGGTGTTTTCTTCAATGGAAATAATTTTTAGTAGGGGGGTTCCACGGACAGCCAACAACGTTGAACACCTTTGAGGCATGGAGTCAATGAGGCTATTAATCACGAGTTGGGGTATTCTGTCCCACTCTTCCAGAAGAGCTCTTTCCAGTTCTTGGAGAATTTGGGGAGTGGTTGGTGGCCAGCAAATCGTCTTCCTAGAGTATCCCAAACGTGATCTATTGGATTCATGTCTGGAGAACACGCTGGCCATTCCATTCGTACGATTCCTTCACTGAAAAGGAAATCCTCCACCAGGTTAGAGCACATGTGGCCTGCAGTTATCGTCCATTAAAGTGAAGTCATCTCCGATTGCTGCAATGTAAGGGACTACAATAGGTCTGAGGATTTCATCCCTATATCGGTGACCAGTCAGAGGTCCATCTCGAATGATATAGAGGTCTGCGTGCCAGTCAATGGAGATGCCACCATATACCACCATTCCTCCACCACCAAATTTGACACTTTCGTTCACGAATGCAGGATTATTCCTACTGACACGGTTCCTCTAGATGAAAATACGCCTATTATCAAGATGAACAGAAAAAGGGACTCGTCAGAAAAAAGAACATTGCCCCATTCATTCCTCCTCCAGTTCACATGCTCTGTTTCCCACTCCCTGCGATGATGCCTTGATGTTAGTTTAACACTACCATCGATCGACGAGCATACAGACCTAAACCATGGAGCCGGTTTCGGACAGACCGAGTTGAAACCGTGGTGTCAGTAGCCATTAGATGTTGTTGCCCGTCTACGACCTTGCCCTGGACTTCAGCCTGCACTTCCAGTCTCCAAAAATTGGTTCCAGATCCTGGAAATCACACTTTGTGACACTCTAATGGCTTGCGCTACTTCGACTTGAGTGTAGCCCCCTTCTAACGTACCAACACCTCTATAAGCTTCTGAATTGGTTAAATGACTTCGCTGAGACATCGTACTCATCGAAACAAAGCAGTCACTGAATGCCGATCATCCTTGTCTTCATTGTCTTTTATTCAGTTGAAAGTCAAATTTCATTCACTGCCGCTGAAGCAACGTTTTTGACTTCGAACTCAAAATTAGCATACTTTACAGTTTGAAAATCAGAAAATTTTTCAGCCAAAAAAGTTTCGCTTATCTCTTTATTTTATTTAAAACTTACAATATCCTGTAATTGTTTTGAGCAGTGTCTTTTTTCATGGATTTCTTAAACTTACTGAGTTTGACAATCCTTTTTATAAGAAATTGGTGGTCATTACAATAAATTCTTTAATCAATCAAACTAAAACTCAGCATATTCTCAGCAGAAGCTTTTAACATCTAAGCAAGAATATTTTGAAGATCTCAGTGTACTAGATTCTTCTAAATTTCTTGCCAAAAGAATGATTTGAAATCAATAGTAATTTTTTTTTAGTTTTAAATCATTTGGCTTGAGAAATATTTAAATAGAGATATTTTCATTCTGTTGGTGGCAAGTTTTAAATATATATCTTTGAAAAATAAAATTTCATAATTTTTTGTAAGCTGTTACTAATCCTTGGGCTATTTGAATTAGAAGTATTTTTCTTACGAACATGTCAAAGGGACAAAAATTTATAAGAGAACCCTTCATATTATCATATATTTCATTTCTTCCTTAAAGAAATCCATCTAGATATTTTGTTTACAAAAAAATGTGCTTCTCCTAAATGACAGTAGTTATAAGATGTAAAGATTGAGAAAATTAATAAAATTGAAACTACAATAATATTTAATAAAAGCAACAATTCAATGTGCTAAACAGTAGTAACCAAAAAATATTTTTTAAAGAAAACTATAAATTTATGAAAAATAAGTTAAACTAAATTGCTGGCCACCCAAACGGCAACATCAAGAAAGGTAAGAGATAACAAAATTTACTTTGTAGATAACATGTTGACCAAGTATCAAATAATTAAGTTTATACACTTCTGGGTGTAAAGTGTGGTTCCAGCCAAAATCAATAGCCAGAGATACCGCTATTGTTGGAGATCACTGATACCATAGTGATACATTGTGGTACAGCGGACCAACAAGCTTCCATACATTGCCAAAGTTGATCTGGTGCTGCAGCCGGGGATTTAAACTGAGTGAATTGTTGGGTAACCATGGACCACATGTTTTCTATCAACGAAAGATGCGGAGAGCGAGCCTGCCATGGAAGCAATTATCTGGCATTTGACGAAGACCCTTGGACAATTCGTACTACTTGTGGTCACACTTTATCCTGTCAAAATATAGCGGTGAGCAAGCTCTGAAAGTAAGAACAAACCACTGGCTAGAACACCTCAAAGATGTAGGCGCTGGCAGTTTAAAGTACCGGCAATGCGTACTAGAGCGAGAGTGATATCAAATACCATACCATACCATAATACCTAGTGCAGGACCAGTGTGGTGATGCATAAAGCAGTTTTTCAGTATTCTCTGTCCACCGTGTCTCCAGAGTCTAATGCGATCACCGTGGTGTTGTAGACAGAAGCATGACTCGCGGTAAAGACAATTTCATTCTATTCTGCCGTCAACATCCTGCTTTCATTGCTCTATTAGTGGAGAGGACGCTGTATTTATGCATCAAGGAAGACGAAGCAATAAACGTCTTGCGGACAGACCCCTCTGCTGTAAACGATGTCGAATAGTACGTGCAGACAATGTAAGATGCGTTATAGACTGAATGTGGTGTGCTATGGTTCGTGATGTGGCTAAGTGATCCATTATTATTATGCGCACAATTCTCCTTTCATCACGTGAAGCGATGCTCTGAGGTGATGCGATTGAACACGTCAAACCATCATACTCTTCTGCATCCAACGATGACATATCCGCATTACGGTTGTTTGGTTTCTTCCAACAAGACTACTGACTTAACTGAAAGATAATTCACAATCTCTGTAGGCCGCTATGCTTCCTCTGTCAAACTTGATCAAAAAATAATCGCTGTTTTATACAAGGCATAATTGATGATTTTTTTTAAAGAAAAACACAATTCCTGATTTTGAAATCGTCGAAATCTCCAAATCTTAAAAAGCGCTTTTAAGTATTGCCACAAGTGCGCGTGATGTGCATCTACGCTGAAATTCTAATCATTTACATATCGCACTTCCGCTAATGCATGTTATAAATTTCATGTTATTTGCAATCTTTTTTCAGGGTG
>JAPDSC010140500.1:51464-62846 GCA_026290005.1 Latrodectus geometricus
AAAAATTCTTTCTACGATCTTATTTGCTTAGTTTATACAATTAATGTTATTATAATCACATTTATAAATAGTTTATAATATACTGCACTCCAGCTTAAGAAGATATATAAAATTACCCTTTATAGAGTGTTGTAATCACTCTATATAAAGTAATTTGCGAGTAATTGTAAGAGTAAGTGGATGAATAACGATGAGATGAGTAGCAGATGCTCTGGTGTTGCACATCCTCAAATCCTTAACGTAACAAGAAGTCAGAGGATGCCCCACTTAGTACAATAAGATTAGCGAAGGATATGGTTCAGTTGATTTCTGAAGACAATGTGATTCAAAGTAAGAGAACATGAATCAATGGTATTTTCACTGTTTATCACTGACCTTATTTTAAGGCTAATTTACTATATCCTTGGAAATGAACGTCATGCAACAAATAAACCAAATCAAGCCAAACACCGACATTTTAGATCGTTTAATAATACGTAGGAACCTAACTTTCTGATATCTTCTTCTCATATCACTTATTCCATTCATTTGACATCAGTACTTTCAAGAACAGCTTGTGAATAACTAATGAGCCTTGTACTTTGGTGACGCTTATTTGGAGACTTTGATCATCGCAATCTGCATTCTGCTAGTCACATATATTAGTGTTTTTTTTTTTTTTTTGTAAAATCACTAGAAAGATGTTTACTAAATTCGAGATAAAGTATACATTGTTCTTACGGGATAAAGTGATGACATCAATATTGGTAAACAAAAACTAAACAACAAAGTTTAAGTAGATAATAATAAAATTAAAGAAAAAAAGTTTTTGCAATTTATATAATGATGACTTGATTCAATAGAAAGGTAATTCGTATGAAAATATCCCTGATAAAACGCCACAGGTGTCATAACCGTACGCAAATCACGTTTGATTGCTCAAGTCTACAATGAAAAAAAGGAAAGAGATCAAAGATAATCACTGCAAGTGAAAGTGAGAGAGGAATATGACTTAAGAAATTTTCTGGACAGCTTTACAAGTGAAAGAATATTTGGAAACCTGGAAGTAGTGTGACCAGTGTAGGGGCTCGGAATAAACAAAAGAAATGCTGCGCTCGTTTGCAAAACCTTCAAAAACACAGGTACCTGTTTTGCTTAGAGAGATTGATAGTGGCAACCTAGTAAACAACTGCAGCGGATGGGCAATATGTCTTCCTAAAAGCAAAAAGATTTTTCTGCAGCTATGTACACCAACGGGGATTATTATGTCTATATGCCTTCACAAAGATCCTATTCACTCACCGTTCTGAATGTTCCTGTAAAAGTCTACAATGGACGCCACCGCTTAGAGTATTGCAAGAAGCATAAGAACTGCACATTTTACCAATGGAATCATGTCCTCTTTACATATGAGAGTCATTTCAGTGCCACAAGCGATACACAATGACAGTTGATTTGGAGAAAGATCGGAATATGGTTTCATCTCAGTAATATCATAGAAAGAGCCCATTACAATGGTCCAGGAATTTTCATCCTGGGAAACATACTGAGCGCGGGTTGATTGAGCTTCAGACTTTCAGCATAGATTTTGTAACAACAGATCGCTATTTTAAGGAAGTGATTATTACTTGTTCGTTTGTTCAGAAATGCCATTGGAGTATGCTTCGTTGTAATGGATAATAACAATGCATTATCAAACAGGACACCTGCTATTCAACAGCTTGTGGAGGGAAAATATTACTCGAATGGATTGTTCAGGATAATCTCTTGATTAAAATCCTATCGATGAAGTATTGGATACTTTGAGAAGACGTCTTGTGGCCAGATTATGTCCTCCGGAGAACACCCAAAAACTGAAACAAATGCTGATAGATAAATGGACACTCTTTTACCTCAAGAACTATTAAAAACTTTGATACTAAGTATAGAGAAATATTGTGTGAAGCAGCTATTGTCTATGTAGTAAGGAGAGAGCATATCCTATACTAAGGAAAATATTATTATTCTTACTGTTGGGTAGACAATTATGTGCAATGATATAAGTTCAGTAAATCTTTTTGTTTCTTTCAACACTATTTGCATTATAGTCCTTTTTGCTCAACTATACTTTATCTACCACTTAAGTACAAAGTACTGTCACCTATTTTTAAATTTTGTCTCTCAGGTGATATTTTTTTTCGTTGTTGAATGCCAGCCAGACTGTTAGTATGGGTGCTCTGCTCCACTTTTTCAATTGAACCCCAATTGGGTGTGGAGTCCGACTTCCTCAGTACACACTTGCCATAGGTACTCGTTTATAGGGTAGGCAACCATTCATACACCATTCACATAAGGAAAAAACAAAGACAGGAGAGAGAGAAAATACATCCATGCCCGAATCCGGATTCGAACCCAGGCCTCTCTATCTGCAGTCAGGCGCGCTGACCAGTAGACAGAGTAGGCTGCTCTCAGATTATTTCATGCTGTATATAAAAAAAGAAAATAAAATAAAAAGAAAACACCTTGCTTAAGTTTTTCACAAAACATAAGCATAACAGTTGACTATGTTTTTCATACCAGTGTAAGTGGCTTCAATATCAAACTAAGAAGATAGTTATATTGGTTTTGCTCTTCAGCGTATTTTCTTAATAAAATATCCTACTCGCAAAATTTAAATTACAAATTTATTGATTACTGCTATTTTTAAAAAAAGTTTAAGGAAACCACGACTCCCATGCGAATGGTAATCTGTGCGAGAAATATGCTTACTTTGAAACAAAAATTCCACGATTCATTTGATATATTTACTAACTATTCTTTTAGTCTAAAATTAACATAACAATAAAATTTCTATGTAATAGATAAATTCTTATATAACATAATATACTTTTGCTTTTAGAAATATGGCAATAATTAATTCTTCCTTGAAAATGTTGATTTACATTTTATTTTAGAATTTAGTACTTTGCTTAAACAATTTTCTCTTTATTTCCTTATTGATTTAACTACTATTTATGCATTTGATAAGAAAATCTATATCTTGGACTACCTTTTCTTAAGGACACGCAAAATGTTTGTCTTAGCAAGGTTTTACAGCATTCCACTCTTTTTTGTGAGAATGTAACATAGTTTAGAGAAAATCTGATTATATATATATATATATATATATATATATATATATATCCTCTGAAAATTAAAAGCCCACAAAAACTTATTTGCCTTTTTAAGGGCAATAGTTTTTTTTATGTTGTTTGGTTTAAAAAAAAATAATAATAATGAATACAAAATAAAAATTTTTGTCTTGGGGCAGCATGTCCATTTTTGGACCTTGTGCCATAAAACCAAACAAATCAATCCAAATCTGCCTGAAAATTAAAACTTCTATTTTATTTTTGTATATTGTGCTACAGTTTCTTCATATGTTGGACAATGTGAGGCAAAACAATCAGAAACGGATTGTGGTTTAACTTCGGAACTACTTTGATAACCCCCCCCCCCAAATTGGAAATTTGTCGACTTTTTTTTCTCGCCAAGCAAAATACCTGTTTTTGGACCCTTTTTTTTCCCAACATGGATTCTAGCTAAATACAAATAATTAATAACAAAAAAACTTTAAAAAAAAAGACTAAAAAAATGGTACAAAATACAAGAAAATACTGAATTAGACAACAGCAAAAACCTAAAAGCTGAAAAAAACTAAAGTCGCAATATCAAAATACGAAACAGCAACCCTAAAATGTCCGTAGTGAGTGCCAGATTTGGGACTTAATTTTTTTTTGGGGGGGGGGGTATATCAAAGCTGTTCCTTAACTTCGAATAAACTAGGTTATTTTCTAGAAACATTTATAAATATTCTCACATTTCAGCATGGTATTACATTTTTAGTTTTCCTTTTATAATGTCAAAAATTAGTTATTCTATAGTTTAAATGCTGATGTTGTCAAATCATTAGAGATAAAAGATATATGTAAATACAAGTTTTATCTAAAATATTTTTTCATTTTTCAATTTAAAATATTTTTATTTCGTCAATCTCTCTGAAGAAAAGATGGAGATTTTTCCATAGTTTGATAATTTAAAATATATAAAAGTTCCCAATTATATTGTTTTACATATTTAATATGCTTTTTTACTTACATATATTTAATGCTATGTATCGTTAAATGACGTCACTTTCGATGAAAATGTCACGGGTTTGATTTTGTGAAACCACAAAATATTTTATTGGACATGTCTCAACAATTATATTTCTAATGACATCATCATCATTTTAGTGTTTGTGCCAGTGTAAGACTAATTATATTATTGTTTTTGAATAATATTATGTAAATAATATTCTCTAAATTTCGCGAAATATCAATCATAATTTAAAAAAAAATATTTCAAGTCTCTTAACGTTTGCCAAAAAAGATGCCTCCTAGATATAAATAGTAAATCATAAATTTATCTTAAGAAAAACTATTCTGGTAATTAATAATTTTTTTTTATTACATTGTAAAGTGAAAAAAATTTTGAATCCATTTCATCCTCTTATATTTTATAATTCTTTGAAGTATATACACATATTGTATAGTGCGTAATATTTTGTATTTCTATAAATTAATGCCAAAATATATTAATTCTTATGAACATGTTTCATTTTTTGTAAGTTGACAAGAGAAAAATTAAGTTTCTAGTCTTCTGTTCAAAAATTCATGACTAAGCTCCCACAAAAGAAGCCGATGTTTATTATGTTTCGAAGTTCATTTTAAGATATATGTTCTTGTTGAATTAATATTCGAGAGTAAAATTTAACTGTAGAACAGCATATAAGTCACTCATATCTTAAAAATATCTTCATGAAAATTATGTACTTTAATCAATATTTATTTTCATGTCGATGATTGAAATATCATCCCCTGATTGTTAATCTTATCTTTTCATAAGATTAATAATCTAGGTAAGGTAAATAATCAAAGAGATAATCACTTCATTATATCCTAACAGTGGATTTTGACAAAATAAATATATGAAAGTTGTTAATTTTTTTCATTGCATGTTTTTGTAATATACTTTTTGACGTTTAGAATATTTTTTATTTATTTGAAAATAAGGAAAAGAAGAAAAATGTTTAAAATTAAGCCATTTTGCTTCAATCCTAATCTAGGGTACCTTTTACATAATTATACATTGGTAAAAATTTTTCTCAATCATCCAAAAATCATCATCAAGAGCAAATGCATCATAAGAATGCCAAGAATGCCAAGCTTAAGAATGCCAAGCTGTGAAATTTTATAAACGTTAATTACTGCGTATGGTCCAATATTCTTTCTCTGGTATAAAAGGTTGTGAAGAAGAGGCCAGCAACTCTTCAGTTAAAAAACTAAGTGAATGGTTCTTTAGTGGTATAAATCAAGAGATTCCTTTTGTATGAATGATAGGATTTCTTTTTGTATGAGTTGAGAAATCCTGTTAATGGATATTACTGTCTCTGCAGTTGTTGTGAATACGCAATCGTAATCTTTTATTGTAATAATCTCTATTTTCTCATAATTATTATTAAACTAATTTCAGTATTCACTATTTATTTAAAATCTGATAATTTCATTTAGTAATCAGATTTCACAAAGAAAGAAGTTGGAACGAAATCAATGTATACAATTTCTGTAATTTGGATTAAGCCATGTACTATCTTTATGATGCATTTGCTCTTGATGCTCTTAATCATTAAATCATTTAATGAATACAGAAAAATAGTCGTTTTACTTATGCTTTTAAACTTTACACAACATTTAATAAACTTTTTTGGATAAATCATAGGGATATGATATAATAAAAATATAATTAAACGTAATTTTGCAATTAAATATTCCAAAATTTTATTTGAACAAAAACTCTTCACTTATATTGCTTGGAGTTTACATTATTTTACTCAATATTCCGTTGTTAAACTTTGTAAATATTCTCTTAAAATGATTATAATGTTGCCATAAGTAATTATTATAAGTTTTTGAATCTTAGTTTTAAAGTTAAGAACTTTACATCAACAAAATTTCTAGTACATCAGTTATAAAGGAGAACGGAAGATTAAACTACGGTATTCCAGTATATAAATGTAATCAAACTCGTACCAGATTCAATACATGATAAATAAAGAAACCTCAATGTTGATATAGACATGCATGATAAAAAATTTGTTGGGGTTGAATATCCATTGATTAGCGTACCTTGGAGAGAAGGACACCAGTTCAGATGTCGACCTCATGAGTAAGCGTACTTGAATTCAATAAATGCTTTACTATGTTTACTTATTTAGAATAAAACAATTTGAAGACCTTGATGTGCAAATATTTTTATCACCAAGAAAAGATATTTATTTAAGAATAATGAGATAACATTTTTATTTACGAAAAGGTTTCACATAAAACATTTTGATATTTTTGTACACAAAAAAAAAAAAAAAAAAAAAAAAAAAGTGTCATTAATTGGAGAACATGATTTTTTTTAGTATTCTCATTATTTACCATAAACAAAATTTCATCTGAGAAAATAAATTATAATCTGTAAAAACGACAACACATCTTTTCTATTGACATTTACTTTGAGTCTTTAGATACCCTTTATTATATTTTCATTATATGAAATTTTACTTTGATGAGATTCAGTAACAGTTTTGAATTACAAAATCGATTTGAATTTCCCTTCTTTCCCTATTTCGTCAACTTCTGAATTCTTCATTTTCCTAACTTTTCTTTCCTAAAAATTCTCGATTATAGAACTTTTCCATTAATTATTTTAAAAATTGACTATTCCATTGATTAAAAGATGAACGAGGAGAAACTTACAATAGATGATGGGGTAGCATAACTATTATTACATTTCATAAAAAATTGAATTTTTCTACTAAAAATTCAATAAAGGTAACAATCTCTTAAGAAATTATATTGATGAATAAAGAATTTATGGGGAAGTATAGCTTTTTTTATATGCAGTGATAAACAAAATATATTCTATTGAGTTTAGGTTACTCTTTCTACTGTTTCATTCAATATACATATAAATTTGTCAAGTATATGTCTTCAAGCCATCACAAGTATTTCTTCACTAAATTTATATTTTTTGACACAAAGTTATTCATAATGCACTTAAAAATCTAAGTCTAATTTAAAATCTTATCTCACCTTCAGAGACACCTAATTTTGTAAGATTATAGGGATAGAAAAGAGATATTTTGAACTGCAGTCGTCAAATTCCTAGTCCTTTGTCTGGTACAATAATATCAAATCACCAATCTTCTTAGTAGACAGTACTAATAGGCCATTAAATACCACACTATTTTTTGATAATATGTTATGCATATATTCTAATTACCTATTGGTGAATGTCATATTACATTTTCTTTATGATCTAAAATTAAACTAGAATATTTTTATATAGAAAACTTATCTTGTATCCGATCATCAAAAATATGTATGCCAATTATTTTATGCTTGAAAATAAAACTCTTGTTTTCTAGGAAATAATAGTTTCAATATTGAATTAAGCTTCATCAGTTTTCAAATGGTAATAAACTGCACTAAATATGTCCTTTAGCTGTTAATTTAAATCATAATGACCTCATTATAGTCCCGTAAATAGCTCAGATTGTAACACTTCCGGTTTGAAGTCATTTGCACAGTCGTCGAACTCTGTTCTAAGCCTTCCAAGGAAAGGAAATCAGCCGATAATGGCTCACATTTGAATACTGACGATATTCTCTCAACTTAACCTTTCTCGAACATCCAAGAATGTCTTTTGTATATAATCAGGAAGCGAATAGAATTTAAGGGAATTGAATTATTTTACTTCCTTTCGATTTCAAAGTTTGCATCTTCTTTTGGCATGTTCAACCCTTCGCTGGAGTTCAAACCCTTCGTTGGAGATTGGATTTCGTAATCAGCTTTCCCGATCCTTTTGTTTTCGCTTTTCATCACTTTAAATTAATTCGTCATCGTGATCGATTCTTTTCTGAGAGACGGATTGCCAAATCATTATGAAGTAACTTCGTGGGAAAGGCAATATTGTCACGTTTCTTCCCAGCGTGATACAAAAGCCATTCATTCATTTATTGCCAATATCTGGCAACAAGGCGAATAATGGACTGCTCAGTAGGGGAGCACAGAATTTCTGTCGTTCCTGCTAAATTATTTTAATAAATACAAAACAAAAGTAAAACACTGTTTTTGTTTTGGGCATTATGTGGTACAATTACCCTCATGAACTTTAAAAAATTGTGTTAGTTTCAAATTTTATTATTTGAACTAGCTATCAGTTTTTTATGAATAAAATTGCACAGAATGAATTAAGATAGAATTAAAATATGTGCCATAAATGAAAGTTTATTTAAAACGAGAGAAGTTTACAAAAAGAATAGAAATAAATTAATTGAAAATATTTTATAACTCTATCACAACAGCAAACTAGATTAAATTGTTTAAATCAATTTTATGTGCAAACAACCCATGGTATATAATTAAGATAACACTGAGAAATCCGTTTAGATTTGTCTTTATCAATCATTAAGCATCTTAATGGAAATCGTAGTGCTATTGTGACCAAAAATATTATCTGAAACATCGCAAAGTTTTCTGAAATCAATCGGATGAATGTATTTTTTGCTAAATATAAGCAGAAGAAATGTCAGCTTCAATGATCTTCCTTTTGGTGAGCATTATATCCTTTTGCATTTGAACAAAAATTGACCAGAGCGTTTTTCTTCATTTCTCAGCAAGCAATTGGTAAATTGACAGAATTAATTTGGTTGGCATTGAAATTCTGATTGTTTCTATACTCATTGGCATATTGCACCTTTTGTCATTTGCAAGCTAAAAAAGAATCCATTGAATCTCTATATAAGTTAGCTATTTAAATTATTTCTAGGTTAATATTTACTATCGCCATATTGATTGAGCATCCTAAGTTAAAGATTAATACTCTATAACAAGATGGTAAAATGGAATTTCGAATTCACTGTTGCTTTAATGAATGGCATGATTAGTATCGGCAAAGAACATTGCAAGGCATTCAGTTTATTCTTCTTGCTGTCAATGCTAATATATATTACTTCTGCATTACATTTTTCTACATAATTTTTCTATTAAGAACGTATTTTGAGTTGAATTGGAAGTTTTACTCTGCTTCACGAGAATTATCACAATTTGGTTTTTGTAACAGTTGTATATAACTGAAAAATTTTTATAAATTCATCACAATTTTGAATTAGCAAATTCCTTGACAGATTACCAACAATACGTAAAGTATTAGCAATAACGAATACCTTTTTACGTTTGCATATGCCGATATGAGCAGATATTTAATACCTTGATGAAATATTAGAATCTTGATTATCAAACAGTACAGTCTTTCAAGATTTCAATTAGTTTTCCTCATCTGAAGTCAAGATTATCAAGAATATTACATATTAGAATAATCAGTAAAATACTACATTTCATCACCAATAAAATTCAAGAATTTTGGACTAGCCCAACTTAATAAAATCTATGCTTATTGTATTTTTTATGAATATAATAGTATTAGCAATGAAAATAAAATTCACAAAGTCTTTATACTATAAAAAAAGCATTTCTTAAAATCATATTTTAGAAAATGTCATTATTTCAGAATAAATATTAATTTTCATTTTTAGATTACACTTCAAATTGCATAATATTTGCGAATATTCAATTTATAATTTCATATTTTACGTTTAAAAAACTAACCCCTATTTTATTGTAAAACAATTTCACCAACATTTTTATGTTTATCTTCATTTACAGAAAAAAAGATAAAATGATAAACATACTCGTATACCATCACAGGCTCATTGTCTCTTGGTGCCAATGATATCATGACTATAAATGTTTAGCTGAAAATGATTAAAATATGCATATAAAAATATTTGTTTTAGTTTTTAAAATGTTTAGCAAAACGATAGCATGGATTCTCTCTTGAAGATCAGATCGTATTTTTTTTACAATACTTAACAATGATTATGGTTAGCGTGAAACTTTTCTTAAACTTTTATCATTTGAAATAAAAGGTTTGAATGTTTAATGTAAAAATTATTTTAATTTAAAAATTAAATTTAATATTGTTTCTAATTGTATCGAAGAATGTATCAATCTGTTTTTGTAAGCTTCGATTTAAATTACCATGAAAATAACATACTAGTCTTGGATACCTTTACTCTCTCCATAAGTCTTTCTATATTTGTATATTTTTTATTAATGTATTTGTATATCATAACATAAAAACATGTATTCAATATTTTACAAAAGTCGCTATTAAAAAGAATGGTTGCTTTCTATGTATGTATTTAGTAAATTGAAAATAAAAATGTATGTAATTGCAAATAATATTGAAAATGGAACTTTAAAAACAAAAGTTTTACTTAAACAAAATTTAAAATAAATAAAGCTTATTGGAAATTCTAAAACTAAAATATAAATATTCTCTAATGTAGCATGCATTTTCATTTTTCTGAATAGTTTTAAGCTTATATTTTTCAAAATATTATTCGAATGCATTAGATATGGTATGAATATAGATTTGAAGAAAATTTATTTTAGTGTATATCATGTAGTCTGAAATATAAAATCTTATTTTTACTTGAAAATTTTGAATATGATAATAAATATGAATTTTATTTTATTGAAGCACTTTAATATTTTTGTTTGGCTATTTTGTAATGTTTAGTTTATTTTTATTTAGTATTATTGTACTGACAGTATTGAAAGACTATTAAGTAATTCATTGTATTTACAATTTTAAGAGCTGTTAATAGTTAATATAAACATAGTAAAGAATTTTACGAAATTACAAAGAAAATGAGAGTTTGTAGCTGTTTATAAAAATATGGTGGAAGCATAGTAAAATAAATACCTTAATAAAATAACTATGCATTTTTTTTAATTGAGATATATACGACCCTTATTTAAATTAATTATTTTGGAATTTTTACATCGTGCATCGAAAAACTAGGAAATTAGAGCATTAAATTTCAAAGACAGTATTATGATGACATCATTATGGTTATTGAAATGATCCTAAAATTTTGTTCTCTAAAATATATATTCGCATTAGAAAAATATTTCACAGCCCATATTGAATTTTTTGGAAGAAATAATCTCCTTTTTTTGTCGAGTACCAGCAAGGCTGGTAATATGGGTTACACGGCTTCACTTTTTCCATTGAACCGTGATTTGGTGTGGAGTCCGAATTCTTGAGAACACACATACCATAGGTACCCGTTTATAGAATTATTCATACAAGATAAAGACAAAGACAGGACGAAGAGAAAGTACATCCATGCCTCAACGGGATTTGAACCCACGACCTCCCTACCGACAGTCAAGCACGCTGTGTGTGTGTGTGTGTGTGTGTGTGTGTGTGTGTGTGTGTGTGTGT
>JAPDSC010140500.1:62856-75694 GCA_026290005.1 Latrodectus geometricus
TGTGTGTGTGTGTGTGTGTGTGTGTGTGTGTGTGTGTGTGTGTGTGTTGCAAATAAGACAGATTTTACCCAGAAGCATGTTATAAAATCTGAATTTTTCTCATTATTTACTGTTGGTTTTTTGAAGAATCGTGCCTGAAATCTGGCTCGAAAATGTGCAGTGACAGCTAAGCTTTATCTTATTCTTTCCCGCTACAAAATCATCTAGTCATTAATAAAAGATTCGTATTATCTTGTGATCAAATTTATACAGGATGACCACTATCACTTTATTCTAATCAAAGAAAATAACCAGTTAAAATCTTTTGGTCAAGATAGAGTGATCAAGTCAAGATCAAAAGACTTTATGACCTCCAAGGTGATCTTATTCCAAGCCAGAAGATTTTTTGAAATGAAATTATTTGAAAATGTTTGTGCACCGTTCATCAACTTCAACATTTACTAAACACTAACATTTCATCTATTACAAAGTTGATGAAATTAATTCCTTTCAGTTTCATATTGCTACTAGTAATGTGATTCATTTCAGTATTATCGAAGAGTGTGATGGTGGTCATGACGAACACTTTTTATGCTCAAATAAATGAATGGGATGCATTATTGTCCTCTTCATTATCCTTCTGGTTGTCAGCCACCACACACATACACATATTCATTATACTAACGTTATTATTATTTAAATAAATATTTGCAAAATTGTGAGAAAAGGCATTTAATTGCTAAGAGAACTTAAGCAATTTTATTTAATGTGAAGATAAGAAATGATTAGGTGTAAAAGAATAAGAAATGATTAGGTGTAATGGTGATTTATTTTCATATTTCATGATTTATTTTCTTTTGATTTAATTCCATATATTTTAATCTCAAGAATCTAATTTTTATTTAATAGTTTTTAATACCTTTATTTTTGATACCGAATAATGGGTGGACTAACATGTGAAAATAAACCGATGGCGTATTAGTAGCGTTTCGCGCTAACAAGTCACAGATCCGAGGTTCGATAGTCGGTGTTTTAAGGTAGACCTACCATTTTATACCTTCAGTAGGCCAATAAAACTGAGTACCAAGCATGCTTTAGAACTAAAAACTGGGGATTTTGCGTTAGGCTGACCAATTAAGTGGAACATATGTATCCAATGAGTTTGGGTCACAAAACAGATATGCCCACTATAGCACCATATGGGCTGTCGGACACTGAGTTTAGTTTTTAACAGCTGAAAGTTATTGTATAAATCTTCAAAACGTCACCTGGCTATTATTTTTACGGAAGTGGAATTATCAGAGAGTGTGTGTCGTATAGATGTGATGCAAGAGAGAAAACCTGAGAAACTCCATGAACCCATCAGAAAAGATGAGCATTCAGAAAAAGTAAATGTAACAAACATCTTCCTTTGTTCAACAGCAGTTACGATCAAATCAGGAATTGCTCTCAAAAGAGCACCTCCTATTATATGATTTTTCTAGAAGAAACATTTGTTTTAATGTCGTAATTTAGGAATATCGAGTTATAAGAAATATTCATATCTGAGGGAGAAAAGAATTCGCAATTGGTTGTATTGAAAGCCAGAATCCTAACCATTAAGTTGACACTTTAAAGGGAAAAAAGAAAATAGTTAAGTATATTCATAATCATATATAATTAAGTGAAAGCAAATTCCTTAATGTAGCCTGAAAAATCCCAACCATCTCTTTAGTGATTTTATGCTACAATTATATTGGTATAAACACAAATGAAATATTGTCAAATATTTATATTAAACATATCATCATATTAATCATATCATATATAAATTAAACTATTTCAAATATAAATTATTTGTTGCCAATAAATAACAATACTTAATGAACGGGTTTTGAAATTTTTCCGCTAATTAATGCAAAAAGAGGGTTTTAAATTAAAACATTTCATAATAATTTGATGAACTATTTATTGAACTGATGACTTTCACTTGAAAATACTTGAGACATCGGAATACTCATATTTATATAGATTCGTTTCCCCGATAGTATATCCGTAATGTACTTTTTAAATTTAAAATGCGTTTTTCTATTAATAAAACGCTCTTTTAAAAGCAAATTTGAAGATTTTACTCCATTAGTTATAAATAGGAAAATAGATATTTTTCGGAACAATTTTTTTAATCCTCTTAATCGTGTTTCTTGAAATCAAGATCCAATAATGCATAAAACTTTAGCTTACATCGAAAAAATAATATGGTAAAGACTTAAATCCATTTATCCTGCTTTTTTTTTGTTGCTTTATTTATAAAATAGATTTAACATGTGTACACGAAGACAGATTAACTTAGTGAAAACATTTTATTTGCTGATAGAAATATTTCGATAATTTAATATTATCAAATATTGAAATGATTTTATTTATATTTTCACTTTCCAACAATAAATATTATTTTATAAGTGTCCATCCTTTAAAAAATAATATTTATTGATAAATTTGAAATTAACGACTGCGGCAAAATATAATAAATTTTCCTAGATGTAGCAAGTAGAAAGGGAATAAATAGAGAAAATAGTTGATCCGGTAGCGAACAAAAAGTTCAGGTTAGTTATTTGTGTGATCTAAAATTCCTCTACTGAGATGGTGCGGGAGGTTAAGAAGATCCATACACATTTAGTGTTGATATTACAATTCATTTGAGAGTCAAAATTACAGGGTAATTGGTTATTTTTATCAGGATATAAACCAATCATTGTAAAACAATGAACTTTTAAGAAATTAAATTCTCTTTATAGAACTTTTTTCATTTATTTATAAATTGCTGAACCAGTAAATTATTAAATATAAATTATAAGTAATAAAATAGAAGAACATATGTAAGGTATCCTATTTGGAATTATGCAATTATTTTTATAAATGGGGGATATATATCTAGAAAGTACTTAAAATAAAAACAATATAAGAAAACTTATGTCTGATATGCACTGAAAGTAGATGAGAGTTATTTTTTATTGGTCTACTTGTTTAATAAATAGAATAATGAGAAGAAATTTTCAAATCATTTTCAATTACTTTGCACAATTTTTTTTTCAATTTTGCTCCCTATATATATATATATATATATATATATATATATATATATATATATATATATATATAAACTTTCTCATTTTGATAAATAAAACGAAATTATTGGATAAAAGTTTTGAAATTTTCAAATCAAAGTGTTATTTAATGATCTATAATACATTATCTGAAATTTTAATTTTAAAGCAAGTAAAGGGAAAATTTAAATATTCGATATTTTATTACTTTTATAATGCGCAATTTCAGTCAATTATTGCACAGATGTTTTGAATAAAATGAATTAAAATATTTTATGAGGGGTTATATCATTATTATTAACATTATTATTATTATATTATTCATTATAGTACACACACATATACTTAAATTTCAATTATGCACATATTTTCTTTGTATTGCCTTTTAATTTATATGTATCCAAAATTTTTAAACTTAATGTCTAGATCTGCACAAGAATTGTTTAAGTTCCTGAAAAGATATTAATTTATAAACATTTTTTTGTGTTCCGTCATAGACTGATATATATATATATATATATATATATATATATATATATATATATATATATATAAACCTTGCATCATGCCTGCTGAAGTGTTGAAAAACATTTTAGGCACTAAGTATAAGAGAAAATAAATACATAAAATTTCTTAACAAATATATTTATAAGAAAATTTACCAATTTTCTGCTTGACAGATAACCAAACAAGTAGAAGATTTACTTTTTGTAATCTTCTATTGCCTTTCAATTTGAATTTTGTATTGCCTTTCAATTTGATTGGTTGATTTTAATGGGGCATAAAACGTAACTGATAATATGTGCCATGCATTCATTGTAAGGATGTTAATTTTTTATTGTGTGCCTTTTAAAAAATGTTTTATACATACAAACTATACTTCCATGTATCTAAAAATAGGGAATGTAGCAAATCCAAAATACCCACAATCACTGAAATATATATAAAAGCGCAGCATTAATCTCACAATGTTCAGCAATGAGTGGTATGATTTTATATATTGAAGGCATAGAAATGTTAATATTACACACAAAAATCCGGAAAGAAACTACTCTTTAATTTGTTTTGAAGCCAAAATCTTAGTAGGAAAGTTTTTTAGTCGCGGTGGCTTGATATGTAAAGTTAAATAATTATCTTCGAAATAATAATATCATTAATAATATTTAGATATTAATTAAATTTTTCATATTTATTTCTGGTGTTTAGTAATCATTTGTGAGTCAATAATGTTTAAATTAATTATGAGAAAATAAATGAATACAAAAAATGCGTTGAGAATATCTATTATGTATTTTAATAGCTAATTTGTTAACATAAATCACACAAAATATGTTATAGTTAGATCATATGTACCTACAGCTGATAAACACTAAAAGTTAGCCTTTTTCCTCTTTATTTTCTAATATCACTTTCAAAATGCAATTATTATGAAGAGATGATTTTATAAGTGTATTAATAATAAAATAAAAAAAATTTAGATTAATTTAAATAAAAAAGTATTAAAATTCGTCTATTCGTATGAAAAACTATATTTATGTGTTACATTTTTATTAATGTAACTATATATGCCGCCATTATTTCGTTATTGTTGCATTGGTTTCTCCATGTAAGTATTTTGTACATAATTGACGAATATTTGTTTTACTCCGAAATATTTATTCTATAAATACACCTAGATCTAAATATGCACCTAGATCTGTTACTTTATAAACACATTTTTAACAAGGAAATTGAAGTTCTCATTTACGAGTTCTTCTCTAGTATAAATAAATTAATCATAAGAACACAAGATGTCATTTATGATTAATTATAGGGACTGGGTGGAGACATCTATTTTAATATATATATATATATATATTATTTTGACAAGTTATTAATAAAAAATTTAGTAAGATTCATCAAAGCATAGAGATTTTCAGGGCTTGGGCATATTGAAAGATCAACCGAAGCTTCATGTGCAATAGACCAAGAGTTAGACCAAAGGTAAAGTGGCTTGATGGTATATTGAACAATTTTAAGACTTTAGGGATCTTCAACTTTAAAATTAAAGTCAAAGACAGAACTGTCTGGAGGGACACTGTGCAGCAGGCTTTGGGCTATAGGACCAATAAAGAAGATTTTAACTAATAGAATTATACACATTTTAAATGAAAAAGTAGTTGTATTCTGTAAATTTACAATATACAATTACTTATCTATGTAAGGAGTTTGGAACCATCAAAGAATAATTATCAAACTCAAAAATGTTTAAAATTAAAAATGTTAAAATTTAAAAATGTTGTTCAAAAACATTTTCGCACAACTTTTTTTTTATATTTCGAATATAAATGCAAAGATTTGTTTAAACTTGATTCACAGTATTATGAGTGAGAGTTATATTGTAAGCTATCAATTTTCTTAGGAAATGAGGGAAATTTGTGAAAGGAGGATGAATGCTATTTCAAACTTCAGAGCATTTGAAACTATATTTTAAGTTTCTTTTTATGAACATTTTAATAAATTCTCTAAAAAAATTCTAATGGGTTTCAGCTGAAACAAAAGTTTAAGAAATTGTTATTTTACAAACTAAAAAAAATCTTATTTATATTTATATGCTTAACAATTAAAAAAATTGGCAGTTTACTAAAAGAAGTTAATTTCGTTATTTATAATTATATACTGAGCATAAACCAATGAAATTTTTAGAATAGAACAAAAATTGAATTTATTAACCAGGGCAATGTTATATGTATTTCTGTCGAATATATATGAATATTATTAACTTATAATATTAACTAACTAACTAACTATATATATATACAGACAACAGCGTAGATTGAAAAGTAGCAATTTTTCTAAATAATTTTATTCAATACAGTAGATCGCTTAAAGAAAGTTGCGAGTTAAACCACCACGTTGCCTAGATACTGTGTTCTAATTAAATTCTTGTAGCGGGCGATTAAGTTCGAATAATAGCTACAAAATTCCATGGCATAGCCTTTTTTGCGAGGCTTCCAAAACATTATCCCGCCTCTCTCTCTCTATTTCATCTTTTTTCATTATTATTACCATTCAGCAACTGGCAACTCTGCGGGGGAAGACGCCGCGTGTGTTGGGGGTGAAGGATTTATCTTCGAGGGCTTTAATAAGCTTCATAAATGAAAAGTAATTTCGAAACGATGCGAACCGGAAAGCTTCCCCTGACACACTCCTATGTTGGTCCCTTTGTTTAATCGACGGTGTGCTCCCCCACCCTGGTCCTCTCCTTCAGGGGGGCCTTGATTTTTGACTCAGATTTAAAAGGCTTCTCCTTAAATAAACCCTTGAAAACAGTCGAGTTGGTTTTACGAAAGAGAAATATAGTAATTTCCAGTAAATAGGTTCTGGAGACACCTTTGAAAAAAAAAAAAAACTTCAGTCTAGTTTCTTACTTGGCTCTCTTACTTGCAGTAGAGTGAAGTTGAGTGGTTTTGTCACTTTTATTTGCTCGACTCAAACGGAAATGAGGGTGTATTGGACTGTCAATCTTCTAGAAAATTAAATTGTATTCCCACGTAAGAGAGCCTTCTGATTTAAATATTTATTGTCCTGTATTTTGAAGAGGAAAGGTTGATTTTATTAAAAATGTTGTTAGCATATTTGTGTTCTTTTAGAAAGCTCAGTGCCATGGATGACAAAATCTTTAATCTAATTTGCTAAATTTGCATTGTCATTCTTCGTTAAAGAAATTTTTTATCACAGCAAAATTACTTAATTTGTCCTGCCTTGAAATCGTCATTGTTTTTCATAGCTGCCAAGCCTTTTTTCTAATTTATAATGTAAGTGTGCAATTAATTAAATACCAATCATTTTTAATTTTTTTTCCTTTCAAAACAAATTTAATTATTTTATAAATATAATAAAATTAAACAATGATTTGTTTTGTTGTATGGTTCGCTACAAAATGTTGTTTATTTTTTCAAAACATTTTTATTATCAGCATGATGATTAAACAAAAAATGGTTTTTTATTAATTTTCTTATATGATTTCAAAATAGTCTCTTTAATTTATGTTTTTAACAAATGCAATTTTCTTCCTAATATTAATTAATCATTTTATTTTAGTAAGGGAATTTTATTTCTAAAAAATTTTATTTTTAAAAAAATTTCTCAAATCAAATTTAGCATTGATAAGATTTATCTAAGCTTAATATTTTTAAATTCATACAATTTTAACATTCAAATTTTTATTTTTAAAATGTTTAAAACTTCTCACCATCTTTTCTGTCTTTTTTTTTTCTTTAAATTCTCTCAGACTTAGGTAGTTTTATTTTATTTTTCTACAAGTATTATCAAAATTTAAAAGCTGTCAAATCATTAGTTTTTAAAGTATAATAATAAAGTTTCAATTTAATTCTTAGTGTTGTTAAACTCCTTAAATATAAAGAAAAACAATTAAAACGTATTGTCTTACTCAATATATCATAATCTATACTATTTTGTGGAAAACCATGATTATAATTGTGCAGGAAAAAGTGCATTATTGAAGAAATATAAGCATAGTTCGTGATAGCTGAAATATTTTGATTATTTTCTAAAAAACTAAATAAAAGAATCCTTTGAGTGAATGAAGTTTGAGTAAGAAAGAGCTAAGTACAACTAATAACTAATACCAACATTCATACCAAAGATAAACTAGCCCCATAATCTTAGGAATAATAAAAAAGACATAATAAAAGGATAAATTTTGTGCATCAAATACATAAGTTTCAATTTTATCATATTTTCAAACTTATTACATTTATATTTTTATGTTTCCCATTATTAAGATACATTAAACTTGTGAATAATTATTTCAGCAATGAATGTTAAAAAATATGATAATCTTTAAGTTAAAAAGCTGTTATATCTTATTGCGACGTTTTTTATTGTTTGTTTGTCTTTGAACAAAGTATCACATGAACGTAAAAGACTTTTTGAGAAATAATGATTATTGTTTTAAAGATAACTTTAAAAAAGTAAGTATTCCAATTATTATTTTTAAGTTGCAGATGACTATTTAAAAGATAACTATTATTTTCTCGTGATGATGATATCTTAAATCATGTCTTCATTAAAGAAAATGATTAGTTTATCATTTTTCAAAAATCTTAAGCGTATTGAAATTCTATAATCCCTAAAGTTCTACTTACACACATTTAAGTAATAACAAAATTGTTTCCCTAAATTTAACAATTGAACATATTAATACAGGAAGGAATTAAGGACTATTTATATTTCATTTTTAATGATTTATTAATATATTAATAAATAAAAATCACTAAAATAAAAAAACTTAATATGTTGAGAAAAAAAGACTGGTAAAAAAATTAGATTACAGCTACGAGATTTGTAAATTGATGAGATTTTCTGAGTTCAGATGAAGACATTTTTCGGTAAAATGGATAATTACTTAAAGTACGAGTAAGCAGTACTCGAAATCACTGATACTTGAAATAATTAGATTACCACATTTATAGTATTCTGGATAATAAATTGCGTGTTCCCTAGACAGATCTATTAATAATTTTTGAAGCATAGTTTTAGAGAAATGCTTGATAACCGGATTTTACACCAAAAGAGCATTTTCTGGTTAGGCTGATAAAGCAAATACACACGCCAATAAAAATGAACAAACAAGCTCAATAATTACTATAGCCATGTGGAAATCCTTCGGAAAAAGGTTTCGATAATTTAATAAGCTTCATATATTATTTAATGTCATGCTTCACTTCTGAAAAGGTCAGCTTTAACTCTTATTGAAATCAACAATTTGTTTATTTTTGTTAAAAAAAAATAATATTTATAAATTTCACTCTATTTTTTCAAATCATAGTTTGGTATATCTATAGATCTGGATACCTCTATCAAAAATTGAAAAACGATGAGTTAAAAATTAAATTAAATTAATATTACTGACAAAATATATAAAATGGTGAACATCTTTGTTAAAAATTTTAAAAAATTAATTTTCCTGCTAAAAATTAAAAGATATTATCTACGACAAATGTTACATTATAAAAAGACGTTGACTATTTCTATTAATTATTAGATAAAGATAAGTATTTTCATTAAAAATCAAATGTCTATGAGCATCAATTTTAGAACTAAAGAATAACTGTTATCCCTGTTTAAAAATAATAAAAGCTTTTCCTGTTAATGCTATCCAATAGATGAAAATATAAATAATATTTTGAGATAGTTTATGGAATCATTTTTCAAATGTTTGACAGATTTCAGCTATGAAACCCCAACGGCTCAATGGAATTCAAACGAAAACAGTAGAAATCGACATGATGAATCAATACCACCTGTGCTAGCTTCCTTCTTAAAAATCAATATGACTTTTTCTCTTACGCGATTTTACGGTTCTCCTCTCTCGAGGTAGAAAAATCAAAAACAAATGACAAGTAAACATCCTGGGAATCAGAAAAGCTTTGATAGTTTATGAATTTCTAGTTTCCATTTTTTCTCTTTCTCTCTCTTGTTACCATCCGGACTTTTATTTTATCGTCTTCGAATTTTTGCTTCGGGAATGCTTGACAAGGAATTGTCGAGTCCTTCCGCTCTCTGAATCGTTTGACATACGGTTGTAGTGATTGAATCTGACGCATTTGAAGATTGCTTATCGAGGCTGTTGTATCGTCTCTTGGGGTCGAGGCGTCGTTTTTGTTTTCCTCAATGAACACCAATATTTTGCAATTCTTTGCAGAAGAAGGTCATAAGAAAGGCGATAAGAAATATGGTGGTGAAATTGATAGAGAGAAACGAAATAGTATTTTCTCTTTGGAATAAGAACATCTACTTGTAAGTCAAAAGAAATTTCTTCTGAAATTGATAAAGTAAGTCTAAATTTGACATACAGAACCACGTTGATTTCGATTATTAATAAATACAGTTTGCTTGAAATATGTTAAAAATAAAATTCATAACTTCAAAAAAATATGTTACGGAGATGGAAAAATTTTAAAGTTATACAAATAAATAGTAAATAGAAAAGTCCATAAATTAACAAAAAAAATTGAACTAAATTAATTTAAAAAATGTTCTTGAAATACTTCGAGATCTTATCTTGCATTCAAATTTCAGCAGGTTAATGTGATATCGTTTGTGAAAATTTAAGTAATATGAATTTAAAAAGCGAAGATGTCTTACAGTTCATGAAGGAATTAAAGTGTTATTAAATTAAATATCGAATAATGATCCAACAATAATATTATTAAATTAATGCTTCGAGAAATTAAAACGATAATTAAGAAGAAAATATAGCAGAGAAAATTTAATACATATCAAATTAAAAAAAAGTAATAATTATTTAAAATAATTTATATATGTGCTGACACCTATGTGGCAAATGTTAACTAAAAGTAATACGTAAATATGGTAAATGTAATATTAAAGATAAAATAAATAGTTACAATAGTTCTTTATAATTATATAGATATATATTGCGGTAAACGCGATTAACATAGTTATGTTATAACCAGTGATTATTTATAATCACGATTAAACTTGGTAAACGCGATAAATTATTGAATATTTATCACATTAACTGATTAGTTTATAAAATCCCCAGCTCGAAATGAAAATGCAAGAAATTCTGATTATTTTGTTGAGTAATAGTATCTTAATTTGAAAAAATAAATACTTTCAAAAGTAACATTTTTGAGAATTTGAAGAATATCTTGCTGACTTTGAATAAAACTTACAATAATCTTCTAATTTACAAATTTAAATAACACAGTGGATCTTTCGTGCGTTCTTTTCAGTAAATATTTAAAAAAAGATATATTTGATAATTGCATAAGTTTATATCTGGCACATACATAATAGTTATCGAAAAATATATAATGATCAAAACTAATGTAAGTAAAATAAAGTCTAATTTGTTTTATTTCAGTAAACATTTTATTTATATCTAAACAAGATAATCTTAAGCTAAATATTAACTAATACTTATACATAATTTTTGTCTTGTTAACTAAAGACCTGGAAAAAGAAAACAACCTTGTAATTATTGGAATTTATACAAAGCATTTCCGCATTAAATAAATAAATAAATAAAAAGCTAAACTAAACTTGCATATTTTAAAAAAATCATTTATATTTACTTGTAAAATTACTTATTTGGATACATTAGATTATCATGACATTTGTAATTACAGTTTTTCAGAATTTTTACGTTTACAATTCATATTGGCATTCTCCATTGAAAATACATCGTTAATATCCTTGCCCTTCAGATTTTCTACCCCAATCTTTAAGTAATACTGCTTAATCTGGAAAAAATCTTATAGCAAAATAAATTTTTCTTCACAAATTATGAACTAATTATTGGTACAACATATGAAAATATTTCTTATTTTGTTCCAAAAAACTGAATCTCTGTTTTGAACTTCTAATACCACGGGTAATAAATTTCGTGGATCACTCTTTTCTCTATCTACACCTGATATTTGTAGTTTCACTATTAAGTATTCACAATATTACTAGAAGAAAATTTAAGATTTGAAACTTCATATCTTTTTTGCCTGTGAATCTAAAATTTCTTGGCCACTTAATCTGTGTTCCCTTTCTTATTCTTCCCTAGTTAAAAAAAAAACAGCTTCATTAAAATGGATCCTGTGTCCTTATATTCTGATTTTATACAAAAATATTAACAACAGGTAAATAGCCATTAAGCTATGCATCATTAATTTTCACACATATTAGAATCATCCTCTATTTCGTTATCGTTTTATAAGAAGCGTTATTAATAGTTCCTATTAAATGTCTGAAGATGTGATTTAGAATGAAAATAATGAAGCCATCCATTTTAAACAAATCGATGTTTTAACTAGGCAAGAAGCAGAAAACCTAGAATAAGTGCTAAAAAAAATTGGAATTACAGACAAAAATGATGATAAAAGATTCAAATCTTAAGTTTTCTTTTGGTAATATTGTTGATATAGTCAAACTACAAATACCAGATATAAAATGATCAAGAAGTGATCCATGAAATTTATTAACCTTGATATTAATATAAAAGGGAGGCATTTATCTTTTTGGAGCAAAACAATGGAAGTGTTCACTCTGTGGGATTACAGAAATCAGTTCACAATTTTTTTGCTTGAAGATTTTCTTACTGAACAATATCACTTCGAGATTGCGTTAGAAGATCATCTTTCTTAAGGTCAAGGATATTAATAACATGAGTGCAAATGTAAAAAATATGCAAAACTATAATCCTAACTGTCATAAAATTTAAATAAATATCTTTTTAAAAAAAATATGAGTTTAGTTAATTTTTGGCGGGGAACTCTTTTTTTTTTTTAAAACAATTTCTAATAATCTAAATTGTTTTCTTTATACAGGTATATAAAAATTATCTATAAATACTAGTTATTCAATTTAAAGTTCAGTTTTGCTTTGATATAAATAAAGTATTTTATGGAATATAACACACTAGGCTTAGTTTTCTTTCAGTAGTTTTTATTTTATAGTTTACAATATTTTTAGGACATTATTATATAACATATTATATGCTATTGTATAATATGTCTTTTTTTGAAGTATTTTCTGAAAGCAAAACACAAAAAGAACACAGTTATTTATTTTTTAAATTGAAATATATTATTGTAAATTTTATTCTGAATCACCATGATGTTTTAAATTTTTAAGAACGAAATGTCACTTAAAAATATTTATTTTTTCAAAATAAGATAACGTAACTCTACAAAACAATCGGAATTTATTACATTCCCCATTCCGAGCTGGGAATTTTATGAGCTGGGAATTTT
>JAPDSC010140500.1:75794-94455 GCA_026290005.1 Latrodectus geometricus
TATATATATATATATATATATATATATATATATATATATATATAAATCTAAAATTATAAAAAAATTAATAATAAGACTAGCTTTATTTGAAAAAGCAAACATTTTTTTAAGAATTCATCATTTCATTTTGGATAATAATTATTATTATTAATTGAATTCATTGGTTACTTCCTAATTGTGTGCCAGAAGGAAATTTGAGATTTTTTTTTCTTAAAATAGGAATAGAAATGGAATCATTTTTAAGAATACAAATAAAAAAGATATTGATAGAAATGGAAATTTTCTTCATTCAACTTTTGAAGTTAATGAACGTACGGCCCTTTTTTTTAATGAAAAAGCTAACTTAAGAAATATATTTTATTTAAAAAAAATATAAAGTTATTATATATCTTGTTTTAAGGGATAAATATACTGCAAATCCTTAATTATGTATATTAAAGCAAGTATTAACCGTTTGAGTGCGGCGAAGGTTTGACTACGGTGAAGGTAAAAATAAATGAAGATTATAATGTTATTTTTATTCAGTTTAACTAAAATTTTCACTGTTTTTGTACATATTGTACTCAATTTCAAAATAATATGAATGAAGTGGAAATAAAATTTCTAATTACATAATTTTAATTACATAATTATATCAATATATAGAATTTATAGTGTAAACTCTAGCTTCATGTTTGTGTGTGTTGTTCAGGATATTTACAATTTGACAAAACATTTTAAAAGAGATTTTCTAAATTTCTAATGTTATATTTCGAATTTCATCGTTTATACATATCTATAAAAAATCTGTAAAACTCCATCATACTTTAAAAACGGGAAAAAATTTTGAAAAATAGGCATGAATAAAAAGAATCCATGTCATTTTAAATTATAATGGGAAAATAATTCTTCTATTATAAATGTCCAAATAAAATTGCCTATGAAGCAATTAGTTCTCTGGTCTTCTAATACCTTTTTACAGTACATATTAAAAATACAAGTTCAGGGTTAGAGTATCTGTTCTATACAAAAAACACACACAAGGGAGAACTCCAAAGTTTAAACTCGTGCAAATAAGCCAACAAGCAAGTCTGATGGTAGAACTGAGATTTTTCTATTTGTAACCAATTGACGACGCTATCTTTAGATATTATTCTAAAAATTGTATCATTGGTATCAATATTTAAACATGTCTCATTCAAGTGAGATCTGAGGTTTAAAGAATATTTTCTACCATTACACACACTTACGTTTTAATTGAAAGATGATCACAAGAACTATTAAAATAATTTGTTAAGTTATTTATGTATTAGCACTACAGAAGCAATTAGAATCAAAACCTTAAAGGAGTACTATATTAGTATTTCAGTATATTATAAGAAAATGAAGTTGCAAAACAGGCTTTTAATACAGTTAAGATGTAATATTAAGAAATTAAATTAACTCTTGCCCCGTATTATTAATGAGTAGATTAATAGAAAGTATCAAATTTGGTGAGAACCTTACAAAGCTAAGAATTCATCTTGCCTTATTCGTATTATACAAGGACCTGGTACAATAGGGCCTATTCTGCTGACATGGGACTGACGAACTAATGTTTCTCAAGGGTAAATAAGCAGTCATGAGGTACTTAGATGTACTAGCTGATAAAGTGCAACTAGTCCTGTTGCGTTTTGAATCTGATAGTGAAGCATATTTCATGGAAGATAATGCAAGCATATATCGCCCCAGAAGAGTTCAAACTTGATTCGCTGAATATAAGCCTAACTTCTTACACCTTTCCAGGGTATGGTAGAATCCAGATGATAACTTCATAAAAAATATATGGGGTATGGTGGAAAGATTCATCCGACAACATTCTATCTAATTTACAAGATAGCTCTAAAACAGCTGCAAGACCAGTGCTCATTTTCTGGATATGAATTCACTCGAAAAACATAAACATTTGATAACCAAACAAATAAAATCTGATATCTATGCAAAATGCAAAAATTGGTCCAATAAAATATTGATCTCGGAATATTTTACTTAATGGCTCATATTAATTTAATATAACTATTTCTGTACTATTTCACTTAAAATAAAATAGAATTAATCATATAATCATTTTAATTCACTTATCAGTACAATTAATGATATTTTCTCTTAAATGTGGATTTTCAGAATTGCGATGTTGAAAGTAATTTTTGTGGCATAAATTCTGTAAAAGATTGAAACGTTCTGAACGATGCCTACAAAAAAGATGTTAACAATATTTTCACTGGGGTATATTTCCGAAAAAATTGAAAAGAAGTTGTAGTCATTAGTTTTGGTGATATTTCCCCAAAAGCGTAGTTTTGGTAAACATCTTTCAATACAGACTTTATTCTCTAAACATGCTCCATATTTTCTGACAGCATTGATTTACTTATCCGTTTTTTCCTCTTCAGGGCCCTAGGTGTTATTTTTTGCTTTAAAATCTACTTTGGCTTGGCTGTATATAGCTGGAAATTATAAGGATTCCTTCTAAGTTCAGCTGTCCCTGGTGGAGTTGGTCGACCAGAACTTTGAAGGCTTCTTTGGTTTCTGAATGAAATGTATCTCTTCGCAAGTTTAAACCAGTTTACGCGATGTGTTACATTGAGTCGTGGTTACGTAACTATTCTTGTGTGAAGCCTTATTTTTTCGCTGCTTTTGAAGTATTCTGTAATATTTTCGTAATAACGGAAAATGTATGCCGCAATTTAAAAATAGAAGCAAGATAAGATTTATTTTAAAAATTAAATTAATAATAGAACATTTTTACGGATTCGGTATTTGCGTTTAGTTAGTTATTAAAATAAAAGCTCCACAATAAACGAGAAAGTGATAAGTGGTAAGATATAAAATAAACAGATGAGAGCGAGAGATTGGTAGGGAAGGGCAAAAGAAAAATCAGTAATATTTTTTTAAATAATTTTGGGATTCAAGCATCCTTAATAATATCAGTTAAAAAGTTAATACAGCTGGGGATGAATAACTTTTTAATTAATTCTTTTTAAGTGAATTAAAAAACAATTAATTCTTGTTCACAATAAAAGTGAATACTGATGATTCTGGTCTTAAGATAGGTCAGAATTTGAAAAAGTATTTAGTTCGCATTAGGAAAAATTAGACTTTGAAGATATGTAGTTTTTTAAAATAATTTTTGTCAGAAAAGATAATTTTAATCAGGAAAGATAATTAATTTAAAATCAATATTCAATATACAAGTTTAAAAATCAATTATATTTAAGTTCCAAGTATTTATTAAACGTAATTATCTATGAATTAAAAACTAGACAATGTGAAAAATAAAATCTATTAATGTAAAAAAAACTAAAAGTGGTTGTAATAAATAATTAACAATGAAAAATCATATGAAAAAATACAATGTGAAAATAATTTAAGAAAATTTAAGAATTAATTTTCTTAAATAGAATAATTTAAAGAAATAACTTAAGAAATAATTTAAGAATTTAAGAAATTTGTGAAAATTCTTTAAGAAATGTTATTATATCATTTATGCTTAATTTAAGAAATCTTAAATAAATATAAATTTTTTTTATAAAAATAGTATAATTATTTTTAAGAAATTTATATTATACAATTATTAATTAAAAACTGAAATAAAATTTTCTTATTATTTATAGTTTGTTTTAACTAATTGTTACTCAATTTTAATCTCAAAATTTTATGGCAGAAAGAAGTTTTTTGCTGTCGAAAGATATTTCTGAGCTCCACAAAATATGTTTTAAACTATTTAAATTAATAAGGGAAAAATATTAAGAATAGTGCCGCCATCCTAAATTTAAAGATAAATTATCCAAACGAAGAACCAAATGAGTTAAGCATTTGTATAATAGGATTTTTTGTTTAAATTTACAGCTGCTTTAAAAATGCAAACATTTTTACAGAAAATGTAACCTTTCTCAGAGAAAATTGTTACAGATATTTGATTGCGTTAGAACGTTATTAAGGATGAATTAACTTTACATTTTATAAGTCTTTTTTTAGTAATTGATTCATTTTCTTTCATTTCTTATACAAACGAATAAATTATTTTTTTAAATTCTTGGTAAATATCGTATGTTAATGACAAAATTCTCCGTTTATTTCCATCACTGAGAATGCATTTCACTCTGTTTCTCCATATTTTCTATTAAAGTTAATCAATTTCCATTAAAGGCAATTGTCTGAGCTAATATAACCAATTAAAGCCAATCGCCAAGTACCAGATAGTGCTTACAAAAGTACGTACTTTATAGAATTGAATCCTTTTTTACAAATTCAGTTGATAATTTTAAAGTATGATCCTGTAACGAAGAATTAATTTGGAGAAAAAATCTTATAAAAAGTAATTTATAAAATATTTAAATAAGTTTTCCATATACAAGAAATTAACTTATTATCATAAAATATATTACTTATACTTTAAAAAGAAAGATTAATGCATTTCGTATAAGTATCCATCTTCTGATTCCCAAGAATGAAAAGTTTTTGAATGGTTTCATTATGTATGTTATTATTTACAAAGAAATTCTTAACTCATGATTATTTTTTGGGATAAAGAGTTTAAAATCATTTCGATATTAAACAATAAGAACTGTCTTCGCAAATAAAAAAATTTGGTTTTAATTTACTTGTTTAAATCAAATATTTAAAAATTAAAGATGGTTTTATTACAGTAAATTGTAATGTATTCATTAATAAAAAAAAAGATATTGAAACCATAATGCTAAATACTTAAATTACTTATAATCTAGTCTTTATGAAATTGTGAATATCATTAGCGTATTTATAATATTTATAAAACGTTCAACTATTTTTAAGAGCTACAACATTTATTTTTAAAATAATCTTCGTTAGTTATTTTTAAGAATGCCCAATAGCAAAGATTGCCTTTTTATTATGGTACTAAGAAAACTTATTTTAATGATACCAGGATGCGTAACAAAATTACTGAAATAGAAAAAAAAAGATTCATAAAGAAGTAAATTGAAAAAATAAATAAATAAGGGGTTTCTTAGATTAAGTTTTATCTCTGGTTAATTTATACAAATAACGAATAGGAGAGACATAAATTATATCCATTAATTGAGAACATTTAATTGTTAATGAGTTAATGTTACTAACATCAGAACCTCATAATCTTTAAAAGACTGACAAAATAAGAGATTGATGCCTAAGATAACACACACATTTCCTTTCCACAACTTCTCACTACTGGAGGGTTAAAGATTAAAAGATCATTTAAGCTGCTTTCAAAGGAGAGTTCTAATTAGCTCTTGAATGACCAAACGAGATTAAATTCTTAACCAATAGAATTCAATTGCTTCAAGCCATGAGCTGTTCAATCTGATTTAGATAAAAATTTCTTCCATATTTTATCGATAATGATGCCAAAATTGGTTTTAATTATATAATAATAGATAAATACAACTCGTGACGCATTATTGTCTAGAAATGACTAGTTTGAAAATATTTTATTTTTTTAAATTGCATTTCTATTAAAAGAATATGTTCAAAAGTAATATAAATTCAACCTAAATTGTGTGTGTATGTGTGTGAAAACGATAGATTTATTGCATTATTGAGACTAGAAGAGCAATTATTCTTTCCAGTATTATTAAACTTTTCCCTCATCTTATAGTTATCATTATAAGTATCTTTAAGTAATATTTTGTTTTTTATATTTTAATAGCTCACATTAAAACTACCAAAATCGAACTTTAGGATAAAAGCCGCTGACAGCAACATTTTAACTCTGGTATATTCTAACCTTTAAATTTAAAGAATACATTGGATACAGCCAAACTTTTAAATTCTAACTTTAAAAATACGTAGATAGCTGCGATATAGGAAAATTTTATTCACATTGAGCTGTATCGTAAAGCACCCATCAAAGTAAAGCATTGTAGATAACGTTCCATAAAATAAAGTAGGCATAACTTTCCCAAGAGAATATAACTAGCTTTTAAGGCAAGGAATATGCCTTTTGCCTGGATGGGTCACATGATCCAAATGAATTCATAAAAACTTCGAAAATAACTTACGAATATATTTAAATCATACCCATTTTCTTATATTAAATGGTTTTTCTTGTTTCTTTTGTGAAATTTATTGTAAATTCTATAAATAATATTTAAATTTATTGATAACTGAAATTTTAGATTGTATTAATCTTATTGATAAAACTATAAAACTTCTATTTCTAGTTTTAGTATGAATGCCTTTTTCAAAAATATTTTAAATTAATATGAAATTTATTAAAATTAAAAAATAAGACCTGTTGTTAAGTGTAGTTTGATATCAAATTTTGATGAATTATTTCGAATTATTTTTCTTAAATTAAATAGAAATCAAATTAAATACCTTAGATATGTTTTATGCATTGATTCTTAACTAGCAATTTTTGGAATAGCTAAATAAATGTTTGTATAAAAATAAATGCCACTTCTGGAAAAATTGTAGTTTTTTTAATTTTATTATATAAAATAATATAAAGTAGAAAATTTCCTTGAGAATTTTTATTAAATTCTTATATGAAATTATTTCATTTATTATTCATTTCAGTACTAAAGTATTCTTATATTAATTAACAGCTTTTATTTTGTCTTTAATACAGAAAGTCTTGATGACTAATTTTCTTTTCATTCTCTGTACTTATTGATATAATGAAATTTATAAGAGTTGGTTAAAATATGAGTTTGAAAACTTTAGAAGGCATATGCCATTAAATATTTAAAGTATTTGAAAATTAGCATAAGCATATGCCAGTAAATACTTAAAACATATGAATTTAAAACTTTGGTACTAATGGTTGTTTTAAATTTTGTGAAAACATGTTTTTCCTCCCTAAACGAGAAAATTTAGAAATAAATAATTACACTAATTTATTTTATCAATTGTAATGCACGAAAAATCATTGAAATTTCTATAACATTTATATTTATGTGTACAAAAAATTTGAGCATCAAAAATATATTTTTGTGCAATTACTTTGTTTACATTATTCTCCAAATTGAAAAAAAATATATATAAAAATAATTCATTGTAATAAATCTTCTATTTATCATACAATTTTTAAAAAAGATTATGAAGCAATATAAAATTATTTATAAATCGGGATCATCTTAAAGTAAATATTTTTTTAATATTTTGATATGTTAAATGTTTAAAAAGTTGATTAAAATTAAAATTAACTTTTTCGTTTTAATTCTTTATTATAATATAAAATTGGTGTTTTTCAAAATAAAACATTTACTGAAAAAAATTCCTTAAATGTAATTTATATATTTTTAAATTATATCTAAGGTAATAATTTATATAATTTATAGTTATTTATAACTACAAATTATTGATAAGTTTCTAATCTATAAGATCGATAATTTAAGGTTTTTCTTACAAATGTATAATGTTATTATAAAAAGTAATCGAAAATTCAATCATTATTTTAACATTGGGTTATATAACTCTCATTAATCTTCTTTAGAAAATCTAACTTGGATACCAACGATTTCTTTTTATTTGGAAACATTGAGTTGATAGCATTTAAATTTAGTTTAAATTCAATTCGTATTTTAAATTGAACTGTGTATCAAATTTCGCCATTACTCTTCTTTTTAGAATACTACAAATTCGAAAAAGAAAGTTGCGGTCTTATACAGTTTCTATTTTATTTCGAATTTGTACTTTATTTTTTTGGGTGTGTAAAATATTTAAGTTATTTTATAGTTTATAAAATAATGAGAATTTTGGATATTCTTAGCTCTTGATCAAATCTATTTTATAATTGGAATTGAGAAAGGATATACTACCATATGTTTTACCCGATTTTTTTGTACGAATTTGTATTTTGCATTATATCTTCCATAAGTACATTAAATATAATCTATCAAAATAATAATAATAGAATAATATATTATTTTCATTAATCCTTTATTAAGTTTTTACTTAGAAATAACAATTAAAATAAATCTAGAACTATTGAATAATTACTAAAATGAGACTCAAATTTAAGATGAAACCAATTACACCAAAAATTATAATCAAGGTCTTCCTTCTAATTCTTTATTATTATATAAAATTGGTATGTTTTAAAATAAAAATAAGACATTCACTGAAGAAAATGGATGTTTTAAATTACTAAGTTATAGATAAGTTTCTTATCTATAATCCTAATAAATAAAGGTTTTCCTAATTTATAATTATATAATACTATTATGATAATTAATCGAAAATTCAATCAACAAATTTTCAACATTGTATATTATATAATTTTTATAATCTCCTTTATAAAATCTAACTTAAATACCAATATTTTTTTTTATTTGGAAACACAATGAGTTCAAATTTATATTTATGATTTTTTTTCGAAGCTGCAAGTTTGAGACAAATAGAGCAAACATTTACCATTTTCATTCTGTTTGGAACTTGTAATATAATTTTATTGAGATTGTAAAATATTCAAGTTATTTTCTCATTTACAATATAATGAGGATTTTGGATGTTCTTAGCTCTTTATTAAATATATCTTATATAAGGAATTAAGAAAAGATATACAACCATCTTTTTTTTATGAGATTTTCATGAACATATAGATTAGATTTGTATTATATATTTCATAAAGTCTAATCTATCAATACTAATCATAGAATCTTAAATTATTTTCAACAATAATTCACTAAGTCTTTGCTGCAAAATTACAATTAAAAATTTTATAATTAAGGAATATTAATAAATTAGATTTTGAAATTAAGATGAAATGTAATTACATCAAAGAAATAAAAAAAACCCTTCTAAATAATAGAAATTTAACCACACAACACACAAATACACACATAACACATGAAACAAATATATAATTTTGTAATAATGAGACTATTAAAATTAAGAACTAAATGTGATAGAAACAACACATGCACCTTGATCAAGCAGTCATAAGGGTTAAAAGTAATTATAGCTGAAAGAAGACAGTTTTTTCTTCCATATTCTTCTTCATTTTAAATTGAGTTGATATTTCAAGCTGAAAACAGCATCATTATAACAGAAATAAGAGCAAGAAAAATAATATTTAAAAACATCAATTCATAGTTTGAGTGGCTACCACATGACTTATACATGCATAATCTAATTTAAATTTCCAAATACAAAATAAGAATATTTAAGAATAAGGCATATAAATCTTCAATTAGGCATGCTAAATTTAAATATGCACCTAGAAAATTGTTTCTTACCCAATTTCTCAAACTAAACATAAAATTGTATTTGAAGTGTCAGATGGATGGAAAGCATCAATATGCGAAGATCACTATGATATTTTCCATATTATCATAGTTCGAAAATGTCTCCCAGAAGGACGTATAAGTACGTGTCTTTATATTTTTTTAAATAATATGTATACGTATGCATGTAACAATATGTATGTAAATAAGCACATTTATTTTCATGAGTGTATTTGTTGAAATAATGCATACATTTTTTAAATATTTTAACGGCCAACGAAACTTAATTAATAGTTAACAGGACAGTAAAAAAGAGGAAATACATTGTGGCTTGGTATTAATATAAATTTCAAATTATTTTAATTTATGATGAATATAAAATAATAGCAATTTTTATTCATATGAAGATATATATTTACAATATTAAAAAAATTGTTGCTTTTTTTCAGTTACGACACACAATATATATAAATGATGATACTTTTATTAATGTAGCAGCACATGTCCAATCATAGTTTGATCAGCATTGAGAAGAAATAAATAAAATCTATTTTTGGCTATAAAGTTCACCGATATCAATGTAATACAATAGTTAGGATTTATTTTAAAGTTTACATTCTGAAATCCGCACTTCTCATTTCTCTTAAAACTTTTTCAACCTCTCCATAAAAAGTATCACAATAATCCTCCCCACATTATTCAACACTTGTATAATTTGATATACAAGTGAATTCAAACTGTTTTACTAGTCAAATGAGTTATTAGGCAACATTAATAATTAATTCGTTATTAATTTAGAACGTTTCTCTTATTTTCATAACCAGTTGTATATAATTATTTCATTAAGTTTATAAATTTAGGCTGTATATGCATATTTGTGGATCTACATGATCCTGCATGATGAAAACTATTTTGTTACTTAATGAAATAAATATATTTGAATTTGATATGAAACTTTAGGTATCTGTAAGACCCGTTATGTTTTTTTATATAAATATAATTGTACAGTAGAAATTTTATAAGTCTTAAAAAGTTCTATATTGAACCTGTTTGCTTTTATATTGCAAGGTTAATTTCAATTACTAATAGCATTAAGATATAAAACACTTTGGCAAAAATTATTGTCTCGACATATATAGCTGATATTTCGAAAACTATTTCACACATTTCTAGAGCGATAACTTCAGTTAAACTAAAATAAGATTCTTTCAGAGAGAGAGTTTCGAATTTCTTACACTTTTTTCATTTCTTGAAGACCACTTTCTTTGAAGCCATTTTTGATTGTCCTTATATTCTTTTATATTTCTTATATTATTTTCTTTACAGAATAACTCTCGGTTTTCTATTGTGTGTGGAAAACGTAACGATGAAGAAAAAAAGAACGTTTGAATAGAATTCTTCCTTTTATTCTGTTTATCTCGTGGTACTTTTGCGAAGAAAGTGAAAGAGTCACTGCTTGTCTTTTACAAGCAAAAATTGTCACGTGATTTAGACTCTTCGGGGACTTATGAAAACAACATTTTCTATCTTTCTTTCATGATGAAAGGAAGATTTTTTCTGCATCAATGCTTTCCAATGTAGAGCAAGCTGAAGCGAATTGTTTGAATTCACTATACGAGCTAGATCAGGTGAAATGAGGAGATACAAGTAAATGTTTCTATACTAAAAATGATTAAACAGATAAAAATAAATAATACCGAGAAGTTTTCATTACATATAATTTTAATTTTGTAGTCATAATATTGAGTTGAAGTATATGTAATTCTAATTATACTTCAACTCAATATTATGTATATATATATAATATATATATGACCAATTACTTATTCTTTAGATTACAGAGGAGTTGAACTGCTAGTGGTAAGCTGTGAGTCCCTTTATTTTGGATTAATAGAAATGACTTTATAATTCCTTATAATTTATTCTACTAGATCCTTCATTTGATTTCCTAATGTTAATGCTGAAATTCCAATTCAGGAGTCTCTCTTCTCATTAATAAAATTAAAATTGAGCTGTTTACATTATTTTTGACGTTCAGCGCAAAATTTATACTAATTTTAGACTGGATTAAGACTCTTATTCTTGGCTCTTAGAACTAGATTCTTTGGCTTAAATTAGTGACCAAGCATATCTTTCCACGCAAAAATTTATGTGTCTGTTTTTTGTTGATTCAAGTATCTAGGCAGCAATTTAAGCTCTGAGACTGGTTATTTGAGCTGCACAAAAAATTACTCAGTATGACTTAAGGAATACTTTATTCATTACTAAAGCAGTAAAATGGCCTATAGGAGATAGTGTTACTGCACATTTTTGTAATTTCAGAGTAACGCTGTTGATCTCAAATCTCATAATCATAATCTCAAATGTTAGTGTCCATTTATATCACCGTATAAATTTCAATATATTATGGAGATATTTGTAAAATTTATTGATACTCAATAGAATTACCGAATTTACAAATAGAAATCTCTGAGTTCTTATATCACACTAAACAAACATAATGAACATCAATATCTAAATATCTTTAGATTTCTCATTGAAAGGAATTCCAGATTCAGCAAGAAATGATGCTTGATGAAGCAATAACACAAACGTTTTGAGGATATTTTTCTATGCGATAATGATATTATATGTTTGAGGGTATTTTTCTAAGAATATAATAAAAAGATCAATACCAACAACTTCTTTGAATTTTCCAGTGTTGGAGCCCTGAATAGCACTGAATCTAAAAGCAAAATCAAAAAGATATAATCGCTGGAAAGAAAGACGTAATTGATATTAAAAATATTTATTTCACATTAATAATATACATTAAGATGTACTAATGTAAGTAAAGACATATTTATGGTAAAAGGGCAATTCATTAGGAAACATTGCCTTTTAGCTTTGTATCAAAGTCGAAGGAAAAGAGTGTGCTTTTTATTCAGAGCTTGAATACTTACTTCAAATTAAAGCTATGCATTGGTAAAGGGATAATGATATGCCTGAAGATATCATTCTTATGGTAAATGGGTAATGAGATCATAAAGAGACATTATCTTTTAACTTTGAAATCAGAAGAGGAATTTCAAGAGCTAGCGTCTTATTTTCTAAATTTTATTCTACATTTTGATAGTGAGAAATTGTGTTCCATATTTTGAGACAGTTTCTCATCAACTCAACTAATAATGAATCATATTTCTTCTAGTTAACACCAAATTCACATATTTTGGGTGAAAAGCTTTAATCAAAGACTTTTCACCTTTCAAGTTTAAATTTGAAAATCCACAGTAAAAAATATAGTTATTCGTGATCCAAAATAATGCTTAGTAATCCATTATTTTTCATCAATTTTAAATAAATATTTTCCTTAAAAATGAAACCTGGCATGATTTATGCAGCACATTAGGTGATTAATATAATTATTAGTTTTATCACAATAGAATTCAACAGTTTAAAACAATAAAAATATTAAACAATCTTTTATTCAATCAAATATTAACAAATTAAAGAATACTACTTCATCATGTCATGCTAACACAGATTTGTAAAGCTGAAAACAAATTAATGCGAATGCCATTAAAATGAATTTGAGAAAAGATTAATATTTGATTGAAAACCAGACATTATATGTATGCTGATTATTATAATAAAACATTATTTGCTTTAGTTGTTGTTTATGCATAATCTCTGTACACAAAATTTTCTCAGTCTTTTAAGCAAAATTTTCTCAATATTTTAAAGAAAACGTCATATATATACGCAAATAATATATGAGGTTTTCTTTAAAAGAAATTTTTAGTTAAAAAAATTTCAAAAGTTGTGTTATGTGCAGGAAGAAGAAAGCAGGAAAAACGTTGACTTCTGACTAAATTTTAATGCTTGTAATAAAATTAAAAACTCACATCCTTTCTTTTAATAACACATATGATATCTGCTAAATTTAATGCCACCAAATACTTATTTATAACACTATTTGAAATAATGTTGCTATATATGTAAATGTTTAACATTCCTAGGAGATTATTTATATAAAAAATCAATGTTAAAGAAATGTATTTAAAAGAGATGAATTAACGTATTTTAGAAATGAAAAGACTTTAAAAAATTCATTAGAGAAAAAATTGTGAAACATGGAATCTACTCTGAAATTAAATGAAGATTAGATACGAAAACTCAGTTGTCATTTGTGGGAAGATTTTACCAGAAATTAAAAAAAATTATTATTCATGCGTCAAAACAGAAGAGTAAGAAACGTTAAATAAATTATTTAAAAGTTATCTGTAAAACCTATACGTCTTTCATGAAACTCCCTAAAAATCTCAATTAAATATTTAATAAAAAAATTAGTTAAAAATATTGGAAATGCAAAGCTAAAATTATGGGGTCCTTTAAAAGAAGTCTTTAAGCAAAATCTTAAAAAAAAATATTTATTCATCAAAGTAAAAAAGTAAAAATTTCAAAAGTCTTATGTAATTAACATCATTGATCTTTTGTTAGGATTCTAAAAATAATTACGTTTATATTTGTTTGAAAAAAAATTAGTTAAACCAAGTTGAGAAATGTTAGGTTGTTGGTGGCTTGAAGGAAATTTTGTGACAAACGCTTTTTGAAAAACGTCATAAAGCCTATTTTTGAAAGCTACCTGTTGTTCGCATTTTTCAGCTTATTGTTGGATTATTAATATGCATTAATACAATCATAATTATAAGATTTTAAAAAAATCTTCGAATTTGTGTTTTTGAAAGCTATTTGTTAACATTTTTAGCTTATTATTAAATTCTGTAAATATAATCATAATTAAAAGCTTTTTCTGAAAGTCAAGTCTGTATTTTCAAAAGTTCAAAAGCTATCTGTTGCTAGCATTTTGCAGCTTAAAGTTGAATTTCGTATAATTATGATTAAAAACTTTTTAAAAAACCAACTAAATAATGATAAGCTAAAACTAAAAATAAGGTGACAGAATTAAGAAAAGACGATAAGTTATTTAAATGTAATATATATATTTAAGTTGAAAATAATATTTCCTTAAAATAATGGAATGGCGAGTTATTACTGAAAAGATAAAGTTACTTTTAAGTCTTAAATTAATAGACACAAGAATAAATCATTTAGTTGAGAAATTTTAAATAAAGTGTTCGCTTAAAGTATTTCATGGGTTAATATGTAACAGTAGACGAACTATAAAGGTGTAATTAATCTTAATAGATCATTAAAAGGGTAATTAAATATGAATACATTAAATCCTACGACAAGATTATTTCTCGGGAAATATGCTATAAATAAACCAAAATTATGTGAATAACTTTCTAAAAATTATATCGACAAATTGCTACGCGTGCCTTTAAAATGTATCCTAATTTCTGTAGTGTTAAATGATTAATTAATAATAAAGGCATCTTGATTTAAAATGATAAAAACAACCTGTTTACAATAAAATGCTGAGAAAGTTGCTATGTTTACCATTTATCTATATTTAACTTTAATTAATATAGCTAGAAAGTTCGATTTATAATTATAATTCAATATATCAATTTCGCAAAAAATCTAAAAATATTAAAAAATTAATTTTACAATTTCAGAAATACATGAACGTAATAAATAAAAAAATTAATTTATGCGTATAACAACAACAATGTAAATTACTAATTTTAATTCATATTTTTTATGAGTTTTTACTTATTATATCAAATATGGATTGAAAATAATTGAAATATCTTTACATTTAATTGGCGATATTTACTTTTCACATACTGAATTTTTGAATAGAGACTGACAATGTGACTGACACAGAACTAATAGGGAAGAGATTTTTGTGGTGAAGAACTCCATTATAATGAAACTTTAGTAAAATTAATTAAATTATTGAAAGTTATTCATTGAAGTTCATCATAAAACCATCCTTTATATTGAATTTTAAATTGACCATGAATCATCATAAAAATTTAAAACAAATTTTGAAAACTCTATGATTTATAAAAAATATTTCATTTATGTTACACATAATATTTAAGAAAAATGAAGGGAGAAAATAGTTTTTTAACATTTACCACAAACAAAAATTAATTGAGTGCAGAAAGTGGTCATTCATTCAGAAAAAAATCCAAATAGATTAAATTAATAAAAACATCATTCCTTTTTACTCACTAAAAGGCAAAATGATTTTCTTATGGAAGATTCTTTTGTTGAAGAGTTAATTTATATTGAAATTAAAGTAAAAAATGTGATACATATGTAAAAAAATAACCACTTTTCTTTAAATTAAAGTGAATTTTAAATTGATTTTACTCAAATTTATCATCAAAATACTTTTTAAAATATTTAAAGGAAACGATATTTAGAATATGCATGTATGTAAAAGGAAAATACAAAGAAAGAAAGCGAAATATGAATAGATCACGTGAAGTGAGAAATACGCATACATTAATGTAAGAACTAAAGCATAAAATTTGCATTCAAGCTTTAATTATTTATAACACTGTAAAGATAATCAAGAGATCTAATTGTTAGGAAAAAAATTTTATATATAAATAATAACAAAAAAAATTTTAAAAATTTGTTTAGCAGATGTTAAGACTTTTGTTAAGATGTGGAAAATTTATTAATAAAAGTGAGAGAAATATTGTTTCCTTTTTAAAATAGTAATAGAAAAAGGAAACTTCGATCTTTTATGCCAATGTAACATATAATTCTGTTTCAACCATGTTTCACTGGATTAAGATGTTGGCCCTTTTGTATACTTGTTTTATCAAAATTTTAATTGATTATTTATACTTTGAAAATATTTCCAAGGCTTTAAGCTGCATGTATTCTGTCGTTATTATTTATGAAATAAATCAAAATGAACTATCATGAGTTATTAACACTGATTATTAATTACTACTGTAACTACTAAGCCAGGTTTGATGTCCAATATTACATTTTTTCTTGCTGTTCCCTTAGCCTTGAAATGACAGTTTTTGATAATCCTATGGAAACAGCCTTATTCCTATCTGATTGTAAGGATAATGGTCTATGCGAAATTTTGTCCCAAACCAATGACTCCATTGTATAGTTTCGTTAAATTTCAAGTAACTAAATACATATTTTCCTTTGTAATTGACGTTAGTGCAAAATGTAGCTGTAATATGAAGCCACTAAATGTAAAAGCCACGTACTTCTGTACACATGTAATTCTTATTGTATTAGTCTTACTTATAGATTATTCTCATTATAATATTACAACAGAAACTAGAGCTCCTAGTGAAATTACCTGGGGGATAACGTATAAATTTTAAATTAATTCAGTGCTCCTGCTCTTCACGTTAAAGCTTAAAAGACACTATTATCAGAACATGTTGAGAATTTATATTTGGAGCTTTATATTGAACACACTTGAAATATTAATAATCTACCTAGAAATTAATTTTGAGTATATCAATCTATACATCTTCATTGGGATCAGACAACTATCTCAGTGGGCACCTTCGTCCTATTACTTTCTCTGAGAGTTCTAAACACTACGACGTCTGCTGCAAGAATTATATGGAACAGGCTTCCTTTGTCCATGTTTTATTGTGTCTGTTATTCAGACCAGAACTTGATGATAATCCATTGCTAGGTTTAGGTTATCTTAGGGAGAATATATTCAAGAACTTGATATAGCTCCCCTATACTCGGGAATGTACATCATCATTAGTACATTTTTCTAACAATTGTATTCGGCAAATGAAATAGATTACTACAAATAGAAGATATTTTATGAGAACAATCAATCATTTATCAAGAACATTCATTGATAGTAAAATTGATATTCTACCATCCGTGAAAAACATACAGTGGCATGATTAGGGTTGTAGAGCAATCATCTTAGTTGCCTTATACTCTTGCTATAAACTATTTCATAAGGTAATGTTTCAACAAATGATAAAACAACAAGGGCCGAGCCTACAATGGGAAACATTAATAACAAGCATTTAAAATGTATACTGAACCTTTCTCTTTTATTTTGTTTAATTTCGGAACCGAATTTCAATCTTTAGCTTTCAAATTTGTATGGTGGTAATGGTTCTCTATATGTGCCCATGCAACATAATTCTGCTGCTTCTTTGTCATTACTGCTTATCAATATTGCTATTTCTATCTTCTCATAATTGCTTTTATCGCTCTGACATCAACTAATATAATATAAAATAAGTTAATTCAAGTATTATTTAAATTAATTTTTTATTTGAATAAATTTATTTTCAATTAAACTTAAATAAAAGTTATAATGTTAACGTATCATTGGACTTTAATTATTCCTCAATTTAAATTTTCTTTTTAGAGGAAAGAATCTTCGAATTTTGAACTAAGTATCTTGCTCTTTTTTTCCTCAGGTATCAGTCAAATTTATTTATGCAATAACTGTTAAAATGAGTAAAACATCTACCAAATATAACTATAATTATAAGGGACCATTTAAAGAGTATTTTCAATTCTTAACTCATTTATTTTAGCTCTACGGAATTTTCACGGCTGAATGTGCATTATAGTTTTAAAGAAAAGTAAATTGGTAGTCTCTGAAGAAGCTTCCTTTGAAGAGGCTCGTCGCAAAAGTCCTCACTCTTTTCAACTGGAAAACATATGAGAAGCGTAAAAAAGACGCTAATGATTAGGGAGGGCTTTCAAAAGCGACTTTTATCTCACCTGGCAGGTTTGGAAAGCTAATGACACGAAAAAAGAAGATTGATAATGCTTTTAAAGGCGTTAAAAAACCTCTGCTTCATCATGAGAATAAGCATTTTTATACTCTAGCAGCTTCGCTTATGTATTTTGCACTTGAAAAGCAGCTAAAGTACATTATACATGTTTCTGAATTAAACTCATTGGACAATTTTATTAATAATGTGAATTAAGTGAAGTTTTATAGCATTACATTTTATTTTTATGTTTTATACTGGTAGTTATGTTTAAACGAAGTGAATTATTTTTAGTTAATGGCTAATATGTACTGAATTAATTTCTATTAATTGAATCTCAAACAATTTATGGTTTGTTGAAATTCGAATAACATGGGCAGTCACTGGAAAAGTACAGCCAAGCAGTTTATTGAAGTCATGTAACCTAGAGGAAAATGGTTTGTGCTCGTACCCAAAAGCTCATGGGCTCGATACATTAAATAGCCATTAATCTTTGTGCTGAAAAAGACCTACATTTTTAGAAGAGAATAATATCTCCATTGATACATATATGTTTTGAGTGGAGAATGCCAATGTATTCGTAGACCTAGTCATTTGACTATAGATAAGTTTTTATAAATTCGTTGGTTTTGTATTTAGCAGGAATCTACTACCAACGGTTTAGGAATATATAATTGAAAAATTAATTAACAAATAACATATCTCATTAATTTAAAGAAGCGAGTTAGTTCATTGAAAAAAGCAATCTATCCATATGTGGATTATAGTTTACTCTAAATAAAAATAATTCTTTCAAGAATTTTAGCATTTTTTTTAGCA
>JAPDSC010140500.1:94855-109326 GCA_026290005.1 Latrodectus geometricus
TATATATTCTTTATTAACGAATATATAATCAAACGAATTTAATTTTCATTTCAAAAGATTCGTAGATCTATCATTTGATTAAATTACTAATATGTCTAGAAGAGTTTCTTGTTAAAAATATGATTGAATCAAAACTCTTAGTATTAAAACAATAGATATTATATCTATTTTGTTGAACTATATGAAGAAGATTTTTAATCTTGGGTATTTTATCAGAAAAATCATGATTACTTTACAGATTATCACTTTTAATATGAATAAAACATGATTGAGACCAACTATGCATGAAAAATGTTCTTTCAGAAATTATTAATCTATGGATGCTAAAAAGGTCATTCAAAAGCTTTTTATTGTTAGACTACTCTGAATGCAGTATTCCTTGTAGTCATATATCTACCGATTCCAATTATACCAATCATTGTTTAATAGGAAGATTATTCATCACTCTGTTTTAAATAAATAACATATCCAAATTTCAATGGATATAATCTGGGAACATAGCATCCCCATTTAGTTCAAATAAATGAAGAATATTTGAATATCTCTTATGCGATTTTCAATGATTTTAATTTGATACTCGTAATTTTCAACTTGCTTTAAAAAGACACTGGTCCTCAAATATTAGGATTGCTTTTAATCTAAATAAGTGTTATTGGGGTATTTTTTATTATTTTATCTCGATTTTTAAGTCTGTTTAGTAAGAACAATTTCCTATTATCTTATGTGTGATGCCACTATTTATTAATTTATCGTAATAACAAAATTAAGAAGGAAAGATTGCGTATGGAATATTGAATTTCATATTTAGGTAAAATAGGATTAAAAATAAATACATTTTCCATTAAATTTCATAAAACTCTTATAAAAGCACAACAATAAAATAGTTGGTGTTTATATATAAAGATTTATTTAAATGAGCTTAAAAAATAGATGTATCCAAACATTTGAAAAAATAAGCAGAAAATCATTTCAATTTACTGTATTGTATAATTCTTTTGTTGAAAACAGAAAATGAATTTTAGTTGGAACAAATTATTTTTAAAAGGGGTATTTCTGTTTTCGTTGTAGCAACATTTGAATACAATTCAGAATGTATGAAATGGAAAATTTAATTAAAGTTAAAGTAAAGCATTTCGCTGAAGACAGTGTATATGGACATTTTTACAAGAAGAATAGAGCAGATTTTATTATCTAGTCAGTGTTCCTTTTGTCAAAAAACCAAAAAAATATCTGAATTTCTGATATGTTACAAATGCTGATTCTAATTATAACTGTTTCGGCACGTGTAGAAAAACTTAATTATATAAAGATTTATTTGTTGTTAAGTCACGTGATTAAGGATATATGCAAATAAATAAATTAAAAAAAATTATTTTTCATTCCTCATTGAAAACTTTTAAAAAGAGACTTTTCTAAAATCTATTGACCACCAGGTGAACATTCCAAATACAGTGAAATATATTTGCAAGTATCAAAAGCGAAAACTCAGAACCTTTGAAGCACATTCTCTAATTGATGATCATGTGATAACTACTAAATAAAATGAGAATATACCGAATGGAAGAACAAAATAACAGCAGAAACATTTGCTTGTTTTAAAAAACTGCTTTGAAACATCTGTAACGAAAACTCAATACAATTACATTAGCAAGTATTAATTCTGAAAACTAATGTTATCCAATTTGTCGTCATTTAGCTATGATGATACCAAAAATCTATCAATATTAACACAAATTCGAAATTGATATTTTTTCTTCCTTGGTAATTTTAATTGGTACATTAATGCAGGGATGCTAAAATACAATAGTGATAAGAAATTTTTGAAAACACTAAAAAAACTTTTAGATATTATTGAAAATCGTATAATATTAATTATGACTTTCTTTCCTTCACGGGTAATGAATTCAGAAGCACCTATTGGAAAAGCAAGACTCTGGCAATATATTCAACAAACATCCAACGATATATTTTAGATGCGTAATACGTAGTTCCAAATCGACTACAATGTTTCATTTACATTATGAAATTCATAAGTACGATTGTACTATTTTTTAAATCTTATATCCTGATAAGCACGCAAAACCAGGAAATAAAAAAAAATATTATTATCGATATGTTTAAAGTCTTGTTTCATAAAAGGTTACATCTCGTTTATTAACCTGCGCAAGCAGAATTTCATTGAATGGGAATATCTACCTTTACTCCACTCCCATCATCAATGAATCAACCGGGTAAACAAACGGAAATATATGTGCGACATCTCAGCAAAAAGAAGTAAATAACAAGGCACATCCATGACATAATTTTTATTGCGGACATTTCCTGACGAAAGCACCATGGCTTTTCCTGTTGGAAAAAAAGAAAAACTCCGGCATTTCTATGGCCAGGCTCCTTAGAGGAGAGGAGCATTCGGCAACAGATGGAAGGGAGAGGAAAGAAAATCTCCAGGAACATTACCCGGAAATCTCCCTCCGAAGAGCTATTAAGGGGGACGAGCAGAGGCACAACCCCCTGACACACGTTCTAGTAGCTCCACTCCTGCAGTCATTAGGCATACGTCACTCAAGTCTTCTCCCCCTGCTCCCCTTTCAGCATCACTCCCTTGCATTTACACATATTTCACTTCTGGACTTATTTTTCCCTTCTTTTTTCCCGTTCCGAGCTTCTCTTCCCTTGCAGTCGTTCGAAAGAAGAAATACACAACTGACTTACTTTTATAGGGCCACTGTGCGGTGCGATTCAGGCTTGATATATCGATTGAACCTCAATAATACCTATCAGAATCTTTCTTTTGAAATTCTACACAGGTGTCTCATATTTCATCCCTAGGAAGAAAAAAAACGGAATTTATTTTTCAACGTTGATCATTTCTTTTCGACGTGACATCACTGACAAATAAATCTGATGCGAAGGTACGATTTTTATTTCAATGAAAATTCTTCTTCTGAAGATAATTTTCATTTTTAAGCAAATTTTTTATGGCACCATAAGAGTTAACTTTATGTGAAAAGAATCATTTTATCACGTTACTGATGTTGCTTTTGTTTAGATTAAAAGCAATTCAAACTTTTGTATAATTAATCGAAATACTGTTGTGCATTAAAATTATTTTTTTTAGAAGGCGATATGCTGCGAGCGGAATACTTACTCAATAATATAGAGATTCTGCAATATTTACATGATTAACTTTTCAATCCATTTAAGTAAAATAAATGACGGTAGAGACACTTGGATTGTGTGTGAATGTATAGCATTTCATGTTTCAAGTGATTTAAACATTGACTTATGAAAAGATGTTTCGATGTCTTGTAAGGAGTTTAATAGCGAAATAAATACAAGCACCCTTTTGACTTTAATGCATCAAATTACAGACCTTAAAGTTACAACTTATCCAACCTCAAGATTGCAAGTTGTGTATGTCAAAGTTCTATGACTATCTACAGAATTTGGAATTGATGGATTTAAGATGGTCAAATTAACCCCGATAATGCACGTCAGTGGCTCGCTACCATTAACAGTCCAGAAATACATGTTACTACTATAGTCTTAATGGATCATAAAGGTACATTACGTGTGTAAGTCAAAAAAACGTGGTCATTTGCAAGAGAAAAAGTGACCCCAAAAGCATTCATTATGAGGTTGGTAACTTTTACTTCAGCTACCAATAACAATGAGGGAGCTCTTCACTGGTGAGATCAATAACTAACTCGAAAACATAAGTTTCATGTCGTGTTTTTAAATGCATACGATTTTTGATTACATCTTCACAATGGATGCATCTATATTTGGAAGCATCATGGAAAACTCACATGGTCATATTAACCCATCACCTGGATTGATAATATAAAATGCACAACGTGGAAGGCAGTTGCACGTAATGGTGGAAATTTCAATAGTGACTAATGTATCACAGAGAGTGGTTCTGTGCTTCATTCGAGCCCTAAATACGACCATGTGTTCCATTTACACAGAACTTTCTTTTACGCAGAAAGTTTTCTCAAAAATCCTAAAGCTATATTTTGCCATATAAATAATTATGCATAAGCAAAACACTTTGTAAAACAAATTGTTTTAAGGTAATTATTTTTTAATAACTTTAGAAACAAAGTTAATAAGATTTAAATCCTTTTAAGAAAAAAAGGCCACGATTTTTATCCTAATGGACAACAGGAAAAAATTTCCTTTTCAGCTTTTTGTTTGAATATTTTTCAGAGTTGGTGTTTGGGAGTTTTCTGATCTTTTTTTTTCCTTATCGTACTGAAAAATATGACCAATTATCTATGTAACTTTCTTCTACAGATCAATAAGTGACAAAAACTCAAAATAACCTGATGGCAACTTTGCGCTAATAATTATTTACGAAGTGTTGTCAAATACCATAACTAATATCTTTCCTTCTATAATCAGAGAAGGAAACTTTACTATTCTTTTCATTAATAATAATACGTTACATTAATATTAATATTCAAACAACTAGCTATGAAGCCATTAGATTCCACTTTTGAGTACAAGGAGGAATAATGGCGTCATATATAGTAGGACAACTATGTTATCATATTTCTATATGAATCCTAGTAATTTAGAAATTAGACTGCCATTGTAAGATATTTTAATATCAGCATATTGACTTTCGGGAAGACTTTTCCCGTAAATTGCCTTTCGGAAAGAAGAAGATAATTAACCCGATTCTCATACCACATGGGAAGAAATCCTGAAAGTTTCCAAACAAATACCGTGACATCATGCATCCCCCATTGTTGAAAAATGACTGAGATCGAGCCCAGAAAGCCTGAAAAAGGCTGTCCTACCTTCAAGCAAGCCACTATGAAACTTCTTTAGAAATGAATCGGTTGCTGAAGATCCATTGCAATTCCTCTACTTAAGAAATTGATAGGAAATGTTAATATTGCTTTTACATTAAATAAATTACTCATGTGAACAAACTCAAAACAGTTCATTAATTTTAAATCAATAAAAAATTTCCATTTTTAATTCTTAATGCTATTGCTTAACCTATAATTCCCTCTTTAGTTATGATTTCAACATCAATTTCAGATATAAATTACCAAGAGAATACTTAAATAGCTTTCCCTGCCTAATAGCTGAAAAGTAATTTAGCTTTTAAGGTAGAATCTAAGCACATAAACCAACTTCTTCGTCGACCACCTGAGGCAAGATTCATAAAAGTATAATTAAGAATGATCAGAGGGGTTGAGAGGGACTATTTCTTAAAAGGCATCGAAATTTCTCAGAAACGCCTTCAAAGCATTCTAACAGATGCCTCTGATGTGTAAAAGGAAGAAGACTCGTGATGAATGCCTTGGGGGAAGAGAGTAAAAAGGATCTTTTGTGGGTGGCATGATTCAGTCTCTTTGACCTCAGAGGAAAGTTCGGCAGCTCTGTAAATGAGGTAATATTTGCAAAATCTTGAATTATTTTGGATTATGTTATTATATAAATAAATTATTTTGCATTGTATAGAAATTATGTCAAATCTGTAACCTGAATTCTTTTTTAAACAAGCGACAGTATTATTTTTCAGAGAAACTTCTAGGATACAAATAGTTCCATAAGCCCCATTTTTATGCATAAGTTTGATATTTATTGAAGGATTATTTTTTATGGTAATATATGTGATATTTTCTTAAGTATTTTTCGAAATACATTTTTGTTCAAAATATTGCTTAAAATGCAAAAGTAGTTAAATAAAGAATGATATTGTCTTTATGTAAATTCAAATTGAGCTTATTGTAATATATCAGTGAAGCTTGATTTGTTGAAAGACTGCGTACATAAATCAAACCGATTATTAACAGATAGAAGTGAATGTCCTGTACTTGTCCGATGTAGAGGTTCAGAGGTGGCTACAACTTGATCTCATCTTTTAATTTGGATTCAAAATAATTACAAAATGTGCTTATTTAGTAACATTTATTAGCAGAAATAAATTTAACTTATAAAAAGAAAATGAATAAGCTATTCAGAGATACCTAAGTAATCGATTCTTTAAGCAAATGTGTAGACTGTATTTTCTTAAAAATTTTAATTAAAATATTTACCATGTATTTCTCCCAACTTAGAATTAGCCAAACTTTATGATACAGAGTTAGTGCTCTGTAGAATGAGGCGATATTTTTCAAGATTCAGTTTTATGAGGTTGTACCCAAATTTCATAATGTAGATGATCAGTATATTCGGGAGGGAATCAAACACTTAATACATTTTTTCAACATAACAAAAAATAACTTCTTTTTTTCATCGTACACTTGCTACTCTTTCTTTCTAAATTAGAATTGAAATTTTCACATAACAAAATACTACGGCATAAATAACAATAATAAATAGCTTATGCATAATAATAATGCAGTTTTAAATTTTTTTTTGTAGAAATACATTTTTGTTTAAAGTTTCAAGTTTACTGCAATGAGATGCCTTTTAACTTTTTTATAACGGTTATATTTTAACGAGAATAATAACCTGATATTATATTACTTTATAGTATGGTGGAATGAAAATTGTGCATAAATAACTGTTATTATTTTTATGATAAATTATATATGATATAAATATTTTATTACAATAAAGAGCCATCATTTCGTTATTTCACAGCTTTGTAGCCATTTTCGGAAAAAGAGAAGATAAATTAACTTTGGTTAATAATTTAAAGAGCATTCGCTATACAATTTTTAATTAAAAAAATCGAAACAAAATAAGCTGGTATTTCTTTTTTTCTCAACACCTATATTTTTCATCTGAGGGCTAATTAGACCTAGAACAATAGTTTAAAATAGATTCCAAACCACAATAATCGTCCATGTCCTAGGTAAAATTCGAGCCCATTAACTGTTGAGCCTTAAGCCGAAACGCTAACCATTCAGCTGCTAACTGGACCCATAAGTTGTGAGACACAACACAATGCATTCGTTTTTAAAAAATCAGTTGGTATTTTATAATTTATCCAAAAGAAATTGGCATCTTGAAAGAAAATAATTTTCTATGCCTTCTAACTTTTGGACATTTCTCTAAAAAAATTAATATGAAGTGCTGGAGATCAAGTTTTAATTCAATTACTGATAAATATCATGACTTAAAAACGTCATAGATGTTGATTGAACAGTCGTTCATGTTGACTGTAGCAGTCAGAATGAATAGCTGTGACAGATTAAAATTTGTGAGGAATGCAATTATAATTCTACCATTTATATCAAATGGCCTTGCATTCGTAACAGTTCAGTACAACGAGGGTTTTGTAGATTCTCGTGTATGTTGCAGTTATTTCTCCCTGCCGTGATTTTAGATGTAAATCTATTTTTCCTCCTCAATCACAACGCTTTGCCAAAGATGAAGAACTTTAAGCTATTTTAACTTTTTCTTCACTGTTGCTTCTGAGATAGTTCTAAATCAGGGAAAATATCTTTAAAATAACTTAATTTTAAATTAACTTAATTTTCGTTTGTTGATATTTTGAAAATTTTCAAGTTTTGGTAAAAATTTAAAGTGTTAAATGTGTTGATGTTTGCTGGATAACAAATTTAGTATCATTTAAATTTGGATTGATTTTACAAATTGTTATCTGAGTTCTAAACACTTACAATAAAATTTGTGCCTTATTCTTCATAGAACAAAGGATATCAAGATTTTTAATCTTTTTCATTTTTCCTCTTACGTAAAGTAATAAAGTAGCAGCTACTTTACACATTTAAAAATATGTATATGCAATAAAACACTGAAAATGATGATGATATTAGTATTCAAATTCACCAATGGCATAAATTAGGACTAGGTATTGCATTATACTAATGGCAACAGATTCGTAGGCATCTTATTTATGTTTAATGTTTTGTGGTATTGTTTGCTTACAAAGAATACTAGTTATAAATCATTTATTCTTTATAATATTAATCTATATGATTGTCTGAGATAATTCCAAATCATATCTGCTGTTTTTTTTATCAATGAGCCATTATTTTCATAGAATATTTATTATAAATAAAAACTAATAATTTCAGTATACTCATATCTTTGACTGTTTAAAAATGTTGTTGTTAGATTTTAGTAGAGCAATTGAAAGATGTTTAATTTTGAAAAGGAATTTATAGCCGTCAACGTTTAATATCTAACTTTAATCTACAGAAATGGCCATCTGGTTTAAGGTTTTGTTGTTTAGTCAATTCTCATTAGTGCTGTCGGCCACTGCAATCTGAAACTGGGCACTCCAATTAAGAGAAAGGGATGGGGGAGAGGCTCTTGTATCAAGTGAGATTCCTTGTTGAGTGGAGATAGAAAGTCACCGTTTGCGTGTATCATATGTCTACAGATATCAGAAATATCTTTACTGGAGCCTGAACAACGAAATTTTTCCGGGTGGATCTATTTAGTAAAAGGAATATATTGTCGTTAGTTTCAATTTACTCTGATAGTTGAAACTCGAATTTCAAATAACTCTACCACAGTTGAAATTTCAATTGTTCTAACATATTTATTGGTAAATATAAACTCAAATACATATTTAATATCACGCGCAATTTAGTTTTTAATTTCGAATTCAATGTTAACTTGAATTAAAGTAACTGAAATTAATATTCATTTGCGTGTCTTTGTGGTGCAAGTTTTAGAAAATGGCTTATCGTCAACTCTATGTTTGAAATAATCTCGTAATTTTTTAAGTATAAAAAACCTTATACATGTTTAGAATGTTTGAAAGTTTTATGCAATTAACTTTTGTAAAGTTTAATGTATGTAATATATATATATATATATATATATATATATATATATATAATATATATATATATATATTTCTAATTAAATTTTAAATCGTTCACAAATGAATACAATTTTTAAGTCATATGGAAAAAATGTGCGAAATGAAAACTTTTTTCATAAAATTACATAGTTAAATTTTTTTAAAGAAATGCTTTACTTTAATTAAAAAGTTTTCACTAATTAAATCAAAATTTTGCATGAATAATTAAAATTTCATTTATAATCAGCTGGACCTAAATTATTTGCCTTTTTTAAAAATTTCTAGTAAAATTAGCAGAGATTTTTTTGAATGCTTTAAAGCTTTCTCAGAATAAATATCTATTCATGTAATGTAATTTTATATTATTTAAATGTAAGAAATTTTAATCAACAAATATGCTGATTTATATATTTGATTATATGATCAGGTATATTAATCAGAATTATTCATTAAAAAATAGGATAGTGCAGTAAACTAGGTATATGGGGAGCAAGAAGCATTTATCATTATAAATCTCAAGTCTTCATACTGGGATGTCTTACGTACGGCTTAGGTAACACTTAGAATTGGCTCTCTTAACCTATTATCAGCTTTTTTTTTTTCTTTTTTTGATATCTTTGCCGGGATAATTTATATACGTGCTCACTGGTTTCTGAAGCAGTATAATTATATTCAAATTTTGCTTTGTCTTGAAAATATTTAATATTTTCAACTTTTCTGATTTATTTTTTTCATGCGTTTTCGTTTTTGTACAGTTCTAATTACATTGATGTTATTAAGGTTTGTACTTGTAAAAGTGATATTCAGAGCACTAACAAATGAACTTCTATACCACCAAGAACATATGTGGAATAGTTGTTTTCTAGTTTAGTCCCCTCAATGTCTTCGATATCCAAAACATCGAGAGGAAGTTGAACTATCGGGAGAAAGTTTAGCAATATCATCATTATGGTGATTCTAAAGAAATAAGTCTCCTTTACGGCGTTTTCTAATTCAGCAAGTGTAAAAAGTTTTCCAATTCTCATATTTCATTAAATAAAAAAAATAATCTTTATGCGAGATAAAAAAAAACTTAACATCAGTTACAATCCCTAAACGGGTATTGTTATAAAATGATCTATAAAATTATTTCGATAAAAAACAAAAGACTGAGTAAGTAACAATCGTTACTAAAACTCTCTAGGAATCAATATTTATCTATGGTATTTCTTTATGATATAAAAAACCAAACCAAAAATATGGTGCTTGGAATATGACAACTCTATTTCGTTCAACTAAAAACATATTTCAAATTTGCTTATTGTGAATAAATGAAGCAAAGTATACACACTTTCTGCTACGCATAATATTTACTGATATATATAGAATGAAATGAAATTATCAGGAGTCCCAAATTTGGCACCTAGCGGTGTACGTAGAATTGAGAAACCCCCAAATGGGTATCTTGACAGCTAATAGTTTTCTGTTATAATGATAAATACAATGTCTTTCATGAATAATGGACTTCAGCAAATTTACAACCTCAGTAAAATTTTCCGATATAATTAGGAAAAGCTTGTAAGCAAACAGGAACGTATACTTTTGTTTTCAAAGTGCAACTATTAACTTTGATAATTTGAGTACTTTTTTGTTACTATGTATAGCGTTCACTCAAACCTAGTAAACCCAATGTGAGCACTTTCATGCTATGATTGATTTTACCATTTCCTTAATAGACATTTGATATCAGATTCCTTTTCCATGTGTTTCCTTCTTGAAATTATCTTTCAACAGTCCTAGTGAGTGCTGAAGATCTATGAACATGAAAAGAAGGTTTTAAAATGATGGATCAATTTATCAAAGTATCAGATTATTTCAATTAAGTGAGAGAGAGTATTTAATCACAACAAATTCAATCGATCTGCGTGAAAAAAATACAGCTTCTTTGAAGTATACCGTGCATTTTAACTAGTCCTTTTCAATTATTTACATGCGTTTCTCACAGTTATGGAATTTAAATGATTCACAAATTCTTAGAAATCTTTTATATGGATTGTGATTAATTATACGCTTTTGTGATTAGTTACATTTGCTGCACACTTTGAATTAAGAACTAATATTTAATGATATCACCAAATTTTCCTTTCTTGAAGCACCTTTTTAATTTCTAAAAAATAAAATAATTTTCATCAATTCAATCTTAGAAGGGTAAACTTTCCTTTCTATCAGTCATGTGTGTTACTTACATTTATAGATTTTCCACCATTTCCAAGCTCTTATAAATCATACTTTGTACAGGGGGTCACTAATACTGATGTTACTAATTTTATATGTAAAAAACTTTGATTATTTACGTATCGAATCTCCAATTTAGCATAGAAAGCACCAAAAATTCACTGTAACACAATCATTTTATCATAATGAAATGGCTCAGTTCTGGGACACTAAATTTTTAAGCAATTTTTTTTTCGAAACTGAATCGTAAGCCAAATTGAATGATTCTTTTTCTGCTCATTTATATATCTTCCATACATACGTATTTTCATCCATTCATGTGGTTTTTTAAACTATGTTTTTTGATAGAACTGTGCTGTATATTTTGTAGTTATTAGGATTTACCTCTAACTTTCATTGTTTACGTATTAAACCTTCATTTTATGGTTTTTAATAGCTATGACTTACTCTTATTATAATTTCACAGTAATTACTGGTTTCTTCTTGCAAAGCAATTTTAGTTTTAAACACTATTTTTCAAAAATTCAAGTTTAACAGAATGAAAAAAGATTCTTTTCTACCTTTCATGTATCATTTTTCTTAATCTTTTGCTAATTTTCATTTGTCCTTCGCCTTAATCCTTTTCTGTCTTTCATATTAATCTCTAAATATTCTGCCATTTAAAATTTTTCAGTGTTTTCATAACATGTTAGTGGATTTAGCAACACTGGGCATATGATTATTACCACATGTTGATCGATGTAAATGTTACAATAACCACATTATTTAAAACACTACATTAGTTAAACTAAGCAGCAAAACCTCCTCATATCACAATTTTTTTAATTAATTTTAAACTAATTAATTATTAGTTATGTTCTTAGATGGACGGTTATTTTTGTTTTTAATCATTATTTTCAATTATGATCAAATCAAGGCAGAATGAAAAGATTCTTCAAAAGGAAAATTAATAAACTGCTCATTTTCTTAACAAAATTATAAACGTCGCAAATATTTTTCTAAAAATATAACATATTAATGATATATCTGCCAAATAATTTGTGATAATAAAGCAATAAATTATTTTTAAAAAATCAATATCTATTTAATAAAGCAAGTAGTGATCTTATTTCTTATACTGTCTAGAAGATTTTAAAAGAAAGTTCCCATTTGATTTTTAAATCCTTAAAAACTGCATCAACCACAAGTGCATATAAAAAAAATTCATCTAATCATTTCCTTAAGCTAAAAGAATTAATACAATGTAGACACAAGAATAATATGCTCCTATATTTTTTCCTTACTAAGATTAAGGAATTAATAAAGTCAACATTTTTGCTCTAAAGTTTTAATTAAGAAGTTAAAAAAATTCTGTCTTTTAAAGGCTCTCAAAAAGTTAAATAGATGTAATTTTAGTGCCTTATATTAATACACAATTTTATTTTGAAGCACTTAGTATCTTCTTATTAAAAGTGGTGTATTATGATTATGTGTATGTTTTTCTATAGAAATTACACTTTTTTAAAGATATTAAAATGATTGCGCAAAAGTGATGTAATTCCTAAGCTTAAAAGAACTTTTTCAAAGCGAAGAGTTAAAAGTTTTCACGATTAGTTCTTAAATTTGAAAAGATACTTATATAAGGAAATTTCCCAAGTTTACTCAAATTATTCGTTTTTTTATGTAAAATATTGATAATATTCTCTTAAATAAAAATTAAAAATTATTCTTAACAGATTTCAACTTAAAATGTTATATTTGTTACTCATAATAATTTAAAAAAAGACATAATAGTTTATTTTTATATGATGAATTGAATAACTCTTTAAATAATAAATATTTAAAGAGTAATTCAATAGAATTACATATATCGTGTTGAATTTAACATAAGCATTATTAAAAAAATATTTCTTTGCAAAATCATTATCAGATTCTCAGTTATAAATTTCTTCATATAATAAAATTCATTTGCTTATTTATGAAGTATTTAATTACAAACGCTAAAAAAAGCAATTTTTAAAGCAAGTTTGAAATTTGTTATTCAAAATTTATAAATTAAACATCAAAATTTTATTACTTAAAAAAATATAATTAATCAAAAGATTAGCAAAACAATAACAAAAATGTACCGGCAATATTTTAGAAAGATGAAAAAACAGTTTAATTAATTCAGGGAAAGCTAATTTTATTATTTGTAAAATTAATTTTTTAATTTGTAAATCTAAAATCCCTATACCTTAATCCATTATAAAATATAAAAAACTATATTAATATTAATTTTATTTTATTTTTTATATATATAAGAAAAAATTGAAAGATAAATAATTTAAACAACAATTTTTAAAAATTGAGTCATAACAATTCTATAGGAATTAAGCTTTTATCCAAATAAAGCTTCAATTTATTCCTAAATAAATTTATCAAGTCAAAGCATCATTACTATTATTTATATTTATATTTATTATTTTTGTTTCAAGAAATTGAAATGTTTAAGAATATGAAAATGTGTTATAATTTTAAGGGTCAAACCAATTCCTAAAAATTTAAGATTTTTCTAAGCCATTGCAGGTAACAGAATTTTCTTTAATTAATAAAAATAATAATTATTTATGGACAAAAATTTAAAAATAAAAAAATTTAAGAATAAATATTATATATTTTTACAATTTTTTAATTATTTTTATTTTGAGAAACGAAGACCTCAAACTATTTGTGTATCAATTGCAATTCTAAAGTTTTTTTTTAACAGTGATCACTTTTTCTAAACAAAAAGTAAAAGAAAGAAAAGAAAGTATATTATTTTATTAAATTTTAAGGTCCTATAACCAAGATTGCTCTTTTAAAAATTATGCCTTGGTGACTTTAATATATTTTATTTGTAAGACAATTTAAATAATGCATCTTCTGTTTCTTCGTAGGATAAGCAGTTATTGTGAACTTAGCTTTTATTCAAATCGAGGCATGTATATAGATTCCTTTCTTCTTGCTATTTAAAGTTAATCCTCTTAAAATTTTGGTAATCCAATAAATCTTTCATACGATGAACAATTATAAATGTGATATGTGTGTGTGAATATGATATATCCCTTTAATAATATTAACATTTAATCCTATAAACTTTTACATAGTTTTCTTTTTTTATTATTTTTATAATTAATTTTCCATAAAACATTTATTGAATAAAAAGTTTTTAAATCCTAACAGCATGCATACATTATTTATGCGTATTATGTTGAAAATGTAAAAGTTGAAAACTTATTTTTTATTAAATCATCATATATATAATATACATTAATTACATAATTTATATAAAATTGGATTATCTTAAAAAGTAAAGATAATTTTATCTTATATTATTCCATACCTAAAATTATTTACTTTTTACTATCTATAAGCACTTAATGTTATAAGTTTTGTTTCAGTTTTATTTTTTCTTATTGGTTGGTTGTACAATCTTTGAATTCTTTTTGCACCAATTTGCTTTTTTAAAATGGATTTTGAAATATTGTAAGTATTTAAGTCCAAAGTTAAA
>JAPDSC010140500.1:109336-146625 GCA_026290005.1 Latrodectus geometricus
TTAAAATGGATTTTGAAATATTGTAAGTATTTAAGTCCAAAGTTAAAGTCGAATCTACTTACTATTGAAATGTAGTTTAAGATACTAAACTCTCTCACATAGCAACTCCGCATTTTTAATGTCATCGAAAAGCTTTTATGAAGAAATCCCAATGCTGAAAATACTTCCACTAAACTTTAGAAATGACATGTCTCGTTCCAATTTTAAAACACTCCGGAATTTTCATAATTTTTCAAATGATGCAAAAACTACTGAATTATCATCAGTTATAATTATCTGCAAAAAAAATCATCTGTGCATTGATTTATAGCCAAAATTTATATCAAATTCTTTTTAGCAAGAACAACCGTTGGTAAAAACTAAATGGTTTAGATTTCATCATTTCCTATGTTTGTGTAAATCAACATACATTGCACCACTTTTGCTCAACTGTAACTTTTCGACACATACCCACAAACGGAGCATCAAAAAGCAGAAGCAAAAGGGTACCTCCGGAAAATTCCACCCGACATATTACTTTCTTTAACGCCCTTTCCAAAATCCAAATATTCATTATCAGACTCATTGCGCCAGTCGCGCTAATCGGAGTGACGCGAAGCTCCAACAGAGCGTCAGATGCCAACAGTCAGCGAGCGTTGCTTTTAATTAGAAAAATCACCCATGTAAACTGTAATTCTGGAATTGCTGTGCCAAATCCCAAACTGCCTGTCCTGGTGTACGGAGATTAAAACAGAAAATGGTTGTATTGGGAGGGGAAAAAGGTAGAAAATCAACCACCTACGCACATTAGGTGAATGAGAACGCTAATTAAGGCTTTTAACCTCACTTAGAAGACGATACATTTCCTCGGAAGATAGGCCATGTTTAATTAAATGGGCAGGGTCGTATTTATAATATAGTGCTGCTGCCAGATTTAAGTTTCCTCCTTTACTGCATTCCTTTCGATTCCTGTTTTTGGGGATTTAATTCTAGCGACAGGAATAACCATTCTAGAAAGGAAATGTTCGAATGTTCTTTTAGAGTTAATGAAAGTTTAGAATCCCTTAGGATTTTCTTAATGATCAAAAAGGAATGAAACTTATGATTTCTTTCTTGCAATTTGAACTTAATAATCTGCTTATTATAGCTAAATATCCTCAATAAGAAAAGTGCGTTGATAAATTAGTCTAATCCAATAAAAAATAAAAACTTTTCTATTTTAATTTGTGTTTTTAGAACTATTATCATGCCCTGATGTATCATGCTCTAATATAAATAATTTATGAATGAATCTCTTTATTTATATAAGTAAATTCAAAACTTAGATAAAATGCAAAGTTCAATTTGAACATTTTTGAAAAAATTTATTATTAATTACTTTTTATTGTTTTTATCAGTGTTTCAAATTATTGAGATATAGCTCCTATTTTTATTTTTCTGGAATTAAGCAACTATTAAAATTTAAAACCATCTTTTAATAAAAATTTGCTATTTTATGCCAAATGTGAGGAAAATAAACTTTAACAAATTAAGATTCTTTCTAATAATAATTTACAATTTATTTTTTTCAGCAATTGAACATTATTTAAAAATATTTATCCGCGCTGTTTTACCGTTATATCAGAACTGTCTGTCAAACTTTTTAGTAAACATGAAAGATTGGGCACATTTGCGAAAAGTGAAATTTGTGTTACATAATAACGAAATCTTAAATATAATTCTAAACATAAAAGGGATAGGAATTCACAAATTTTACATGTGAACCTGATAAAGATTTAATAATTTTATGGGCAAAGCAATTATCTAAATTTTTATACGGTTATTGATGGTTAATTTACGATTATTGATTTTGCTACATTATCCAATTTTTTGGCGATCTCGTCATTGGATTTTGTTCTAATGGAAAACTACTATTATAAAATTCTGAATATTTTAACTTAAATATAAAATTTCATTGAAAACATTTGAGTGTTAATGTATCACTTTGAAATATATTTAAGCAAGTATAAATAAAATAGAAATCCGACATAAGACATATTTCCTAATTGACATATTTCCTCCTTCATGCTTTAGAAAAATATGAATTACCACTCATTATTATTACTATAATTGCTTTATTATAATACATATTTACAATTTTGTTTATGTTTTGAACCTTTCAATTGGTATTTTCTTTCAATAATGGATAAAAAAATTTATGAATATAGAACTACGTTTGGCTACATCTTAAAACTTAATTAAAATTTTTAGTTTAAGAAATTCTTTAATAAAACTAATAAATTTATAAATATTGTTAAATCTAACAATTAAACTTCTTGGTCTAAAAAAAAGTTTGAATGGTGAAGAAATTCCTTTTATTTCTAGTAATACCTTTAAGACATCGAGATATATATATACTGTTTGATATTATTAAATTAATTATTTGCTTTTATTAAATAATTATGTTTCCCTTAATTAGTATAGTTTTCTGTATAAGATTTCCCAAAGGGTTTCGACAAATAGGATTTTTCTTACTAAAAATAGTATTTTAAAATATTGTGTAGCATTTTGTCCTCAAAAATAACCTGTTATTTTAAGAAAATATGATATTTTTAATAAAAGCCATTTGCTTAAAATTATCGAATTTGTTTACAAAAATAGTAGTTTAATACTAAAATATTGTATGATATATATATGTATATAATTTTTTTTTATATATCAAAGAGAATATGGAATTAAACAAACGCTAAAAATTCTATTTTTAAAATAAATGTTCTATGATATTTTAATAAAAAATATTGTGTTTTATTAAAAAGTACCCAAGACATGCTAAGTTTTCTGCATTAAATATAACGAGTTTTCAGCATGATACAGGTTAAATTAATCCAAAATTAATTACTCTATCATACATTTATTTACTACGGACCTACATCTTCGGCTGTTTATTTTCATTACGGAATTTGCTAAATACTACTGACAACATCTTAATTAGAAACTACTGTCAACTGACATAATCCATATTTGAATTGGCATCTTTTTCTCTCCAATGAATCGTACTAATGCAGGAATGACAAATTAATATTTAGTTCACAGAACACTACTCACCATGATGGTCTTACACTGACTCTGGTATCAAACCAGGTATTTTGTGTTTGGCAACAATCTCATTTGAAGAATAAAGAAGCTGCCATTTAGAAAATATTAAATTTAATTCAAGTCGCATTAAGTTGATAAAATCTATAGAAATTTCAGTTATTCTTATTTAATGTTCCACCATAGGTGAGGTATTTATCTGTAAGGAAACCAACAGCACCGCCGTATCCTAGCTCGTAAAACATTCTCAATCAAGTAAAAATGCCAAATATACATATGGAACTTAACTTGAAAAACAATTTTATAAGAGTTTCAATTAAACAATATACCACAATTTATTAGTAACTCTGTAAACCTCTAGGTTTTCAATAACTGATGTTATGGATTCAGAATTAATTAAATACACAAATATCTTCAGTGTGGTTTAAAATTTAAAAAATATACTATTCACAAAACAGTAGAATTTAAAAGTTTAACATGATTAGAATGGTATAAATATATAAACTTGTCCGTAACCAGTCCATTTCCTTTAAGAACTAACTTATTAGAAAGTATATCCTATACTATTACAAATAAATATACTAAGCTCTCTTACGCAGAGCTTAATAAGTTCATCAAACCGAAATCCAGTTTAGTTACTTAAATGATTGCAAATTCAACAGGTAGCTTTAGTAATGATTAGTCCTTTCAGTTAAGTATATTTAAATAGCGTAATTGTTAACAAACAGAAGTTAGATTTAACTGTTACGTAATCAAAGACTATTCTATCAGTCGATGTTAATTGAATTAGGGATTGGTGATATTTGACCACACTCATCTGACCGTTGACGAACTAAGATTAAACCTAATTTAGAGTCATGTATGTTATCACAGGACAGCGCAAGTGATTTATATACGAGAAGTGATTTATCTATGTCAACTTGATTAATACGTCTGCGTAAATCTGAACTGCGTAACATAGTACATTCGTAATTATACTCCAAAGAAGTTTTCAAATTACCTTGAATTTCGGATAATAAATGGCCACAGTTGAAAATGCTTAAATTAATCAAACAGTTGTGTTTGAGGCATTTTAATAAATTGGAGAATGTTATATATATACATATATAATTGTCCTATATTGGTCATATACAGATGCACGTTATATCTGTAAAATTTATGTAATTTGAATAATCAAAATTATATGTTATTTTAAAATATCGCAAATTTGGTTGTTTATCTTTCTGTGATCACAATTAGAGATTAAATTCAATCATAATCTATTGCTTAAATTAGATTCAAAATCACTACAAGCATCTATGTTTAGGATGGAATCGAACTCTCAAACAATTTAACTGAACGCAAGAAAAACTAACTGTTCATCTCCCAACTTATGTAAAATTTCTTCAGTAAAAATCAAATAATTTTCTAAGGATAAAAATTCACTTTTGGTATAAGGTAAATTTTTCTGTATGTTCCTGCCGTTAAAGACACCTATTATTTTTTAATATTTTAGTAGATGTCTCAGCTAGTCACCATTTGAAGTAGAACCTTCTTTATAAAAACTTCCATATTATTATTGGATAGGAAAAGTAGATTCTACAAAAAGTGTGTAAACTTTCTCAACATGAAGGTTTTATGTGAGGATATCGAATATGTTGCATTCTGAACAGTAAAGAGATGAGTTTATATTCTATTCCAATGCTCAAGGGGAATTAATTTCTTATTTTATAATATAAAACTAATACATTATTTAATCAAAAAACTTCACCAAAAATAAAATTTAACAGAAATACTTAATTATAAATACCAATAATAATTATTTGAAAACTAATTCATGATAAATAGATAATCTGTTGACTACTGATTAAAGGAAATATATAATTGATATCAAGAACTTTTTCCTAACAATTATAAATTTAGATTAAAGCAAAGTAATAGTATTACTATCATTTAATTATAGTAAATATATCCTTGTTATGTTCAAATATCATTTTCTGAACATTAAATAAATGCTGAAAGAGAGCTTCAAACTTCAATTAAATCTCAACTTATTTTACATTTTTGTTTTACTTAGTTGATTTATAAAAAACCAGTAAATTTTATCCACTGTAATGCATTATTTTTTTAGCTTAATATTGCTCTATTCAAAAAGGATTTAATATGATGAAGAATTAAATTATATTACATAATTAGGCTTAGAAAAAGTTTTTGTAATAAAAAACGAATTGAGAATATTGTTGGGAATGTTTTCCTTCCAGCTGATAATATTTAAACTAGTTTTAAATAAACAATATCTTGCAAATTAATTAATGATTATGATAAATTTTAATTAAATAAATTATTCTTGCTTTAATAAATATTTACCTCTTTCTTTTTCTAAGCATTAAATATAATTTTCGCTTAGTGGCTAGAGCATGGTGGGAAAAACTATTGTTTTTAGATCTAGATTCAAATGGATCTGATATCTGATAAAAATAATGACTGTGGAGCTGAATAGGTATAATTACAAGTTACGTTTTATAGTCTAATTTCTGTGCAGTAAAATATCAGGGAGAAAAAACTGTAGAAGAGAAAGTAGGTAACCCTATCTATCAGCTTTAAGATATTTTTATATTAGAATTTTATAGTTTATGTTATTATTTTTTTATCCATTTTATTTTTATATTTTATATTAGTTTATATTTTAATTATATTTTCTTCGTACCACAAAATGTAAAAAGTAATCCAATAAATAGAATGATGGCTCTTTATGTATCTTTCGTTCCAAGTATTTCAGAATATATCGTTCAAGCTTCATGATTAAACACAATATTGAAACGAATAATAATTTTAATATTTTGAATGAAATGAGCATTTTCGGAAAGTTTGGAGTCCTTAATAATGAATTAACAATTCGATATCAACACTTAATTAATGAATTCGATTTCAGCACTGCTACCTCGTCTCCAAACTTCCACATCAACGATGAAACACTAGATAGCCAACCAAATAGCATATACAAGCCCTTTTAGTATAGTAGTCTTCAGTTTTCATTTCGATGAACATAAGTTTACATAAGTCTTTTTAATGTTTTATGAGCTTCCGTAATTGATTTATCATTTTTAAACTCATACCAAATTTTTTTGTATTTGTTTAAATACTATAAAACCCTCTGAGTTTTATTCAAAGCCTAAAAAAATAGTTTCAGTTATCCTAAACATATACAGTAATGCTTAATTATATGCTGTATGACCTTGATAGCCTGGTTAAGAAGCTCATTCTTTACATTGGATTGTATGTATTTTCATTGGATTCTATATCAACTTAACCAAAGGTTCGTCACGTTTAGTTGGGGGCTCATTTGACATTGGTCACAAGGACCTCGAAGAAAAATAATACCTCTGAAGTAGGAGGTCAAATCCAGAAGTCTTGCTTGGTACCTACTTCTAAACTACAAAAACCCACGTCCTTCCTGAGCTATGAAGGCAGTTAAAAAAATGGAATTTCTAACATTTTCTCTTTTTTATGTATAAATATGTCCGATTATGTATATAAAAATTCTTGAAATAGAAAAATGCTGCACATAAAAACATAAAATAGCTCTTTTTAGAGTTTACTACGCTTTGTGTTATTGTATTACTTCCGTTAATCATATTTTTTCTAAAATAAAAATAATTTATTTAGCAATAAAAAAGCACTTATACTTAAACTCTCTAAAATCATGAACTTGTAAAAGTTGTGAAAATTCATTCATATATATATATATATATATATATATATATATATATATAACTTAAATTTACTCCTGGTAACTCTGCATATTAGTCTCTTACCTGTTTTAAACTAATTGGCACTCTCATTTTTTTTAGCAAATTATTGTTAAAAATAATGATATATAACTATCAATAATTTAAATTTTCCACTTCTGAGAAACAACCTGGAAAGGACTATTGAAACAATCTAAATATTTTCAAAAGAATTTTTTTCCTTCTTGTAAAATTAGTTTTCAAGCCTTTATTGTTACAGTTCTAATATTTACCATTTTGATTTTTCAATCTAATAAAGGTAAAGATCCCTGCATGTATATTCCCATCGGCAAATCTGTTGTATTGTTCCTCTATGAAAAAAATTAAGTATTCCAAAAATATTATGAAGTTTTAAAAAAATAAAAAAATGACGAGTTATTTTCTTAAGTATTACTTTGAGGAGACAATTAAGGAAATTTTCCATAAAGAAAAAACTCATCATTGAAAGGCTCTTTAAACTCTCCTTTACAAAGAAAGTTAAAAATTGAACTTGCCTTGAACACATAATTGAATTTAGAAGGAAAAAGCTAATTGATTTTTTTTATCTATGATACAATTATTTCACCAAACAAAAAGATAATTCAGTCATTTGTTTATTTTAAAAAGTAATTGTTTGTTCAAAGGGGTGTACATGTAGGCGTCATTTACCAGATTTGAAACACTTTAAAACGGCATTCTCCCTTGGGGATATTTGCTTCTAAAGTAGGGGAAAAATGATTCCGTGTTTTCGCATCTCGATGAAACGCATCGCTGTGGTTGTCCTCAAGAGACAAGGATTGGGAAAGGAAAAATAAATAGAGAAAATTCCCCGTGGGGAATATTTGAAACTCACTCAAACACTCCACGAGTTCAAACAATTCTAAGTTCCGGTACATTTGTCTAGGGGTAGCGTGATGATCTGGGAAATCTTGCAGGATTCGGAAATGGGAGGGATGGTAGTTCCTCCTGGTTGATTGGTATAGGATAGAAGCAGGAGAATATACATTAAAGAATAAGTGATATACATATTTAACTTTCTTTGTGAGTGAAAAGGGAAGTAAACTCGCTGATCTTTAAATTTTTCTTATTGGTGAATAGCTTTAAAAAAACAATTTCTTTTTTAGCTTAATGAAAACTAGTTAAAATGATTAATGCAAAAATAATAAATAAAATGTTTCTATAAATGTGAGATTTTTAAAAAGGAACGAATTTAATATTCTGTGTTGCACAACATAAAACATGAATTTTTTCATTCATTTTTCAGCCTAGAGCAGCTGAATGGCTAGCCTTCTGAATCAGCTGGTTAAACTGAAAATTTTAGCATGAATATATATAAGGCTTTAGTATCTACTTTAAGCTGTTGGTTCACATCCAATTTAGTATGCAAAAAAAAAAAAAAATACTGTGTATGGTTGGTTTGACTGTTACTTTTTGTGCAATAAAATAATTTGGATCAGAGCCTACGATTTATAACATATATTAAACTAATAGAAAATGTCCATATTTGAAGTTTAATTTACAAATTATTGAAGTGAAGGTTAAAATGTCTACAATTTAGATGCCATCTGGGTAAAAATGATTGTGGAGTGGTACAAAAAACATCTGTCATATTTCTTTCCGCAAGGAATAATATTCCTAGTAAAAAAGAAGCACAACATATTTTCTATAAATATTTAGAACAATATTATTACATTCTAATACATTCTAAATATATTTTTGATATAAGACGTTAACGGCATTCAATCATCTCGTAAGAGTAGATGATTTTGTCGCAACGAATTTGGCAACTGAACTGACCTCTCTTCTTCACATACCATCAAGTCGGTGATAAAACATCAGAATTCATGAAATTCAACAACCTTTAATGACTCATAAATCATCTGTAGTTTTCTAATGCATGTACATTTTACAGAACAGAATTTGAAAAAATTAAAGTGATACCTAAGGTTGAAATTTGTCACGTAATAGAAATGATACAGTGATAAGGGTATTTTCTGATGTAAAAACCTTGACACTGATATAAATATTAAAACAGGAACCTTCGAAAAAAATATCTGTCTGGTTATTTCACAACTTACACACGTATTTTACACCTTAGCATTTTTAGTAATTAAAATATTTGGATAGACTGATGTCAAGCAAAAGAATTTTAATTTAACTTATCTAAATTTTATTTATTGATTGTAAATTATTTCCAAACTTCATGAAAACAATGCTCTACTAATTCTGTTAACTTCTTGAATTAGCAATGAATTCAATTAGCCCAGAAAATGTCTCTCAGAAAGAAGGGATGAATAGAACTCTAAAATGGACATTATTCACATCCTTTCAAACTAATGTTCATTTGTTATGAAATAATTACTGAGATACTTATACCGTGTTATTTCAATTGAAAAACTTCAATATTTTGCAGCAGCGTTAAACAAATTTTACCACATTTATTTTACCACTAAATTCACAATTTTGTGAGCTTTATTTTTAAATTTGACCCTTAGAAGAGTGACATCTTATAATATCACTTAGATTACAGGATGGAGGAGATTCGATTAAACAGGACACAATGGCTTGGTTGGTTAGGTTATCGTTCTCATTATTTAGAGATAATATTATATATATTATATATTCGAATCCTAACTTAACTGACTATTCGTTGTGTTCACGAAAGCCGGCTGGAGCATATTGGAAAGTTCTCAAATTCAAATAATACTTATGGAAGAGGTAAGTCAAGTGCTTGCTCCTTGTTTCTAAATTACGAAGACTCCCATCAATTACTAGTAGAATCTCAAATCTGTATATATTTCTTTTGTAATAATTGATAGAGAATGGTGCTGAAAATCAGAACAATAAAAATGTTTTTGCAAAACTAGAATCGTCATATAGGATATTATAATCATTTTGCAATGGCTAATTTTTTAGAACAATTCTTAGGCTTGAGCAATATTAAAAACGATTTAAGATTCGAGTTGTTATAGATAAATTAGATTCTAATGTAATTATTATCGTCATTTTTTTAAAAATAATTTATTATGAAAAATAAATAAGATGTTAAGTACTATTAATGTTTTCATTATTGAATTATAATATTTGAATTATATGAATATATTTGAATTATAATATTTGAATAATGTTTGAATTATTATTTCTGCAATCCAAATAATTAGAAATAACATAATTGTCATGGAGTATAATCTAACATGTCTAATTTTATAAATACATAAACTTTAACTTTGAGGACTTAAAATCTTTATCGGTATGGATTATTTGATTTTTGATATATATTTCTTACGTTTTTCAAAGATATAAATACTGTTGTCAGACTATAAAATTTCCATGGTACTAAAAAACAATAAAACTACAAAATTATTGTCAAAATTATTATAATTTTTACAATAACAAAATGACATCTCAATTTATTCTGATTAATATAATAAATTAAAAAAATATTTGTTACAAAAACACAGATATCAAATTAAAATTTAATTTCATAATTTTACATCTAATTTTAATCTTTTAAGTATAACAGTGTCATTTAAATTACAATGTTTAATTTTCTTTTTATCTTTAATATCTAATTAAACATTTTTAAAAAATATCTCCTTTTCCAAATACAAGCAAATTAAAACATCATCTTTTTTAATAAAGTGAAATTGTTTTTGATAGAATAATGAAGTAAACTAACTTTTGCTTAATTTCAAACATTAAAAAATAGATTGCTTGTCATTTATAGTAGTGATTGTAATAACTATTTAATCCTGAAAATAAATTAAAATGCATTCTCTTCATTTTTAAAGAAAAGATTCTTAATTGCTATTTTGCTTTTAACTTTTCTTCTCATTTTCTTTACCATTTTTATCTGTCAACTTATTTTCTTTATTGTTTTATCTATTTCTATAGAAACGAAATATGTGTTCAATCACGAGTAATTAATCTCGAGAGATTCTTGATACCGATTACAGGATTAAATATTATATCAAAAACTTAAATTCCTGTTTTTGGCAAGTTTGCAATTCGGAGATAACAAAGTAAATGGAAATCAAGTATAAAAAAATAGATATTTTATATAGATTAAAAATAAGTCAATTATCAATGTATTCTTTTTTAGTTTAATTAGTGATTGCGTGTTTCCATATAAATAACCAAAGAATTATGTTTTTTTTATGAAATATTCTTAGCAGATTTATCTTAAAAATCTTATCTTAAAAGTATACGATAGTTTATTAACAAAAACTTGTGTTATAATTAAAGGTAAATAATTTTGTATATCGATATGTAATTTGATAGAACAATTATTTTAATGTATAGGGCATTTTAATCTTAATTTATCTTACTGCCTTCATTATATGGTAAATAAGATCACTATTAATTATTCTATTTTAATCTTAAGTTCAAAAGTTTAATTAGTTAAAACATTTGGGAAATTTTTATTTTCTCCTGGAAGCCAGCAAAATGACAATAAGTTTTCATTTTCAATTATTTGTTCACAATTTAAAATAATAAAATACAAACTAAATTGTTTTTGCAAATTTTTGCATTTAATCTAATACTCTAATATATCAACTTCTAATATACCTTATTTATATTGTTAAAATGCATTAACTTACAGCTCATCTTATATTTGAAACATTGTGTCATTTAAAATGGATAATATTATATTACTTTTAGCAATTACCTGTAAATGAAATCTGAATCTTGTCCAATCTTTTCCGAACTCTGGATTTAATTTTAGATGTTCTTTTTCTTCGATAGTGTTCCTTTAAAATGAAAATTTTTCTTTATTTGTTTTGAGTTTATGGACCATATTTAGATGTTCAATATTTTAGTATAATGCAAAATGATCATTTTCATTTCGTTTACTTACATAATTTAAAATAAATTTTATTTTGAATGGTATATTAATATCGAAAATTACAAAATTGATTGTTGATAATGATTCTATGGATATAATATATACCAAAATATCTTTATACTAATGAGCTTCTTCAGTTATCTTTATATTATCGAAAGTTCAAGACTCGTATTAACTAAGCATTTAAAATTTATGATTCGAAAATTAAACAAAACTATTGACATAAGGTTATGGTCCTAACTATTAATTTAGCATCCTAACAGTTTCATATTTTTTACCATAAATATTATAAAGAATCATAAAAAAGTATGGAAAAGTAATAAAAAGTCTTTTTTTTCAAATCAGGATTCGTTTGAATCCAATTTACAGTTGAATCATTAGATTTCGTTTTTGAATATTTTTATTTAAGAGACGCAAGAATTGTAAATTCGTTATTACGCTTGTCAGATATACGTTTATCAGTAAATATGTTATATCAGTTATCAGTTTATAAAACCTTTGAACTTCGAATAATTTTCTAGATTCCCTAAATCTTTGAATTCATATCAGTAGTTGAATCATTTAAAAAGTCGATTTAAAGGAATTTTTTATAACAATTTTTTTCAAAGTTGAGATTTCTTGAAATGGTGCATATCCCTCCACAATCATAAATTTTTGCCTTATTAAATTTATAACTCTCAGGTTTTATACAATATGAGAATACGCGCATTCGCAAATTGTATAATTGTCAGTATACAAATTGGGAGTACATGCATTTAATACAATTTATATAAGATTCTGAGTTTTAAATCTTTCCTTATTCATTTTTTAAAACAAATTTATGCTTATTATTCTCCATTCATCAGTTAAAGCGATTTCCAATTATAAATCCTTCTCTAGAGTCACACAATTTGTAAATACCCAGATGTATACATAATAAATATAATTTAGGAAATTTTGAGTTATAAATCTTTTAAGGGATTTATGCATTTCAGATTTATGTGTATCATCTCAATTACAAATTTCTCTGATTTTAAATAAAGAATCTTTCTCAAAATTTATTTGATTTAAGAATACGTCGATTTGTAGAGAATGCTGTTTTGGGAATTTTGAGTTGGGAATCTATCTGAGTTTGTTTGATTTGACAAAAAGTAATTTTACATGCATCACATCGTGAATACACATCATGATTCTCTTCTTTGGCTATTTTCTGTGATTCATAATTTATTTTAGGATTTATAAATTAAAATATGAAGTCGGTCTAACCATTATCACTTCAGATTTAAAAATTTTACAGTTTTCAGTAATCGTTTATAATTTTTTTATCACACTCTAAAACAAATTTCCAATTGGAAACAAGATTCAGTAAAGATAAATGTTAAATTGAATTAGTTAAATTGAAATGATACCATTAAACTTTATGGTATCATTTCAGTTTAATATTTAATATGTTATTACATATTTATACAATTTTTGTTATAATAAAAATTCTTTGAATGAATGATGTAATTTAAACTCCTTTCACTTTACGAAATCTTTCTACAAGAATACCATTAAGCAAAAAATAGCAACTACCAGTTATTTTGAAGAAAGTCACAAGCATTTTACTGCTTTTCCAGTCTCCTGACGTTGACTGGCGACTTTTAACGTCCGACAAGTCCATTCAAAATGTAATTTTGCCTTCTAATACACCATCCCACTCTCTCAGTAGTGTTCCAGAATGTCTCTCCGACCTCCCACGTCATTTGGTGTTTTGTCATCAATGGCAGGATGGACTAGGGTACGTCAAACACCCACGACTGTGTGCTCTTTTCAAATGACATCAACATTTTGGACGGCAGTGGAGGGGTCGGATGGTGGACATTGCTAACTTTGGGAGTTGTCAAATATCCGAAGCGCTGTCATCCCCCGTCGTTGTCGTTACCTGACAGTTTCACTCGTATCAAAAGGTATCCCTGGCTGCAATGTTTGTAGTGGGATGTTTCTGACAGGATTCATTTATCATTAAAGTCTCGTCCCAAATGTCAAATCAGTAGAAACTCCTTTAATAAAACAAGGAGAGAAATTAGCGCAGCATTTCTCTTATTTAATTGCTTTATTCTCCAAATTTTCTTTAATTTAGTACACAAGCAAATCTTTTTTTTTTTTTGAAAAGCCATAAATTTTGAAAGAATTTTATATGCAATCTCATAATTTATCTCACGAGATTATTTAAAAAAAATAGTAACCTGCAATTATTTTATACTGCATTGACTCATTCTCTGAAAATTTAAGAAATATAACTTTTATATGAATCCTTTTTTTAAAAATTGTATTACCTCTAGGCTTTATATTTTAATGGATATCGTCAATTGGAGATTATCATAAAATAAATTGATAAGAAAATTGATCAAATATATGCCTTTTTATCATGAAAAATTGTCTAACACATTGACTTCTGAATTCATAAAGAATTTATGCTAATTTTCATTATCAAACGTCAAATCTTTTATAAAATAATAATATATAAAATTAATACTTTTAGATTTATGCATGGTGAGAAATAAGCATTCATAGTTGGTAATTTATGTTCAAGATAATTGACTATTTTAGAATGTCATTTCAGGAATACAGACTGATATTGAAGAATTTGAAAATATATAGGAAAAATTAATCAGAACTTGGAAACATTTCTCCATTGTGCTAAGATAAAAATGTATATTAAATCACATATATTCTGTGAATTATTTTTCAAAATGAAATTTTTTCAGTTTCAACATTTTGCAGTTTTATTTAAGCACTCACTTTCAAATAATTAAAAACGAATTGATATTGATAAATCTGATAAGTAGATAAAAATATACCACACAAATGTCTGTTATCTTAAGTCAAGATGTAGTTTTAAAATGTGAAAAATAATTGCTTGGAAAATATCTTTTGACAAGAATAATTGCTAAACATAATTACAATTTGGATTTTCATACAAAATTTGCAAATGTTTTGTTAATAAAGTATTACACTTCCAAATTATAAAATATAGATGTAAATAGGGTAAATTGTTTTGCTTTTTTATTTTAAATTGTCAAAATTTTATTAATATAAGCATTTAAATATTTTCCCAATAATAATTTTAAGTAAAACTTAAGGCTTTTTCAATATATTCAGCCAATAAATTTAAATAATTAAACAGTTCATGTATCGAAAAATGAATCCAATTACGTTACTATTTACATCTAACAAAAGCAATGAGATAGAGGAAATAATACTTGGCCGTATATCTGTTTACATTTAATTTTTAATATTTATAATCAACTGTTTACAGTTTTTTTTATAATTTTAAAAAAACTCCGTTGGATTCCTTTAATGATGTGGTAATAGTATAAGAAAATATTTTTTTTTACTTATCAATAAATAGTTTTCAATAGGATTAATAATTAATATATGTGTCTAAAAATATTTCATTTACTTTTTTTTAAAGTGTAGGTTGTACTTATGAAACACTATTATATAATGTTTGGTTATCTTTATATAAAATTATTTAAATGTTAAATATAGTTTATAATATAATTTTCATATTTCTTTCTAATTTCCCATTAAGAGCTCCTATTTTTCAACAAAATTTTAAGATTCAAAGTTTGTCATTAGTATCCAAAAAATTTAAGATGAATCTAGTTTTTAATTAAAACACAAAATAAGTTGTCATATGAATAAAATAAAGTTTACTAACTAAAGTACAACTAAAAATTCTTTGACTAATAAGAAACAACTGTATGGGTTAACAGTTAAACAAATATAGTTAGACTCTTCAGTAAATCTGAATGTATAGTCAACGTAACAAAACTATTTCTTAACCAATAAAACTAAGTAAAATTAAAAAAGTAAAAAGTTGCTGGTTTCATTCTAAGAAACAAATTGTCTGCAAGTTCCAGTAAATTCCTCGGAGCTAGGAAATGAATGGAATTTTATAATATGTAACTTTAGGAATTTCTGCTAGAAGTAGTTTCCAACTACTGGAAAATCCATTAATATCCAAACAATGCGATTTTCGAAAAAAATTATCTAGCTTCTTAGTTAAAGATGTTACTTCAAATTAATATAACTTAATCAGAAACAGTTAAAAATGTTGCCGAGTGTGGGGTAAGTAAAAATGAAAGAATGCGTAAAATCAAAGACACACATTTAAAGGGAAAATAAATGTATATTTAAATGAGTGCGAGAAAATAAATTTAAGAAAAGATATATGTACATTTTTTGTCTTAAAAACATCTTCTGTTTGCTTTATTTATGAGAGCAGAACTATTATTTGCTCGTCAGTAGAAATTAAATATTCCATCTCTTAAAATTTCAAAAATAAAGATTTAAAAGCAAATAAATTAACGAAAAATTTTTTATGCTTTTCTTTAAGTCGAATGTTTGAATTTAATAAAGTTACACGTTTTAATTAAAAATTTGGTAAAATGTTTCGTAACATGTAACTTTTTCTTAAATCTTTTAAAAAAAAATTTGATGCGAAAATTACGATTTACTCGCCAAATTTTACAAGAAATCACCGTCTTGGAAAACCATTATGCATTTTTGAGGATTTTTGTAAGGCTATTTTTAGTCAAGGAAAAGAATGACGGAATAGAGAACAGTTTTGAGCTCTTAGTGCGATAATATAAGTTAATGTCTCAATTATCTTTAAAATAGTGTATTTTTTAATTAATTTTATTAATTGCTCACAATAACAAAAAAGACAGTTATATATATATCTACTTCATAAACAATCATTACAAAACTAAATATTCTACTTTCATATTTCCTTGGTTTAACTAATGATTATGATTCTAAATACTTATTTTAAAATAACTATTAGTTAAATTAAAATTTTTTTATACATTTCTTTTACCCAGATATGGAGAAACTGGCTTTGTATCCTGATGATTATAAAGTAATCAAACATTTTTTTTAAGTTAAAAAATATTTTTACTACTTCTAGTTTTGTTTTATCATTCTTACTATTTCTAGTTTCTAGTTGCAGGCAAGAAAATACTATTTTTTTAATTAAAAATTTTTCTATTATATTTTACTTTTTGTTTGATGTATTTATTTATAACAGTTAAAGTTTAAGAAAATATCTAACAATTTTAAGTTTATTTTTATAACTATAGGCAATTTTACACTATAATATAATTCTATACATATAACTAACTCCCGTTTGAACTTAACAAAATTTGAGACTATCTTGTATACTCTCAATTTTACGAAAGATTAAGTTTATTGTCTAAATAATATAAAAGAGTAAATCATTTATAAAAATTTTTAATCATCTTCTTAAAAGTTATATTGTTCATAGAGAGAAATGGAGGAGAGTTTATATGAAACCATTTTAAAAGTGATTCTTTTGAGTTTTCCAATAAATTATTAAACCAAGCAAGTAAATATTTTAAATTTTGTGTTTCGCTATTTTTTATTTTATTTATTCCTTTAAAACTCTGAATCAAGTAGGACATTAGTATACTTGTGCTCTGAAACTTTCTGGTTTATAATGAATTCCTCGATGGCTGTAGAACCAGTTTTGAATACTCAACAAAGATTAAAAAATAAATAAATAAATAAAAGGTCAATTCTTTAATTAATGTGTCAAGGTATTCGTTTACGTTGAAAAGTTGATTTTTGACTACGTGTGTCAATTTCTTTTATTTTTAAGTATTGTTCTCAATTTCTAAAATAGTTTTTCCTTTCACTGTATGTCAAATAGAAATTAAGTTACAGAAATTTTAAAAGGAATGGTCTTTTGAAAAACGAAACAAGAAGTTGCATTTTCACATCAGAAGTGGGAAAGAAAAGTGTTACATTACTTTTTTTATTATTTTTTTAAATTTATATATTTTCCTGTAATATAGTGATTGATAACCATTAGAATGAGGTCTTTATTTGGCCTATACATTTGTAAAAAAGGGGTAGCATTAATGCCATCACAAGCGAAATTATCCCTTTAAAGGCGAGAGATTTTCTGAAAACTCAGTTTTTCAGAAAATCTCTCGCCCTTAAAGAAATAATTTCGCTTTAAAGGGATAATTTCGCACAAAGTCTGTAAGCCCGATATGTAAAGTAATAATAATGATATACGTATAAAACTTGAATCCATGAAATGAAGCAAAATTTTAAATACATATTACGAATTTTATCTAATTTACAGCTATTTTTAAAAGGAATGTTCAGAGAAACATCCATGTTGCCGTATATTTTCAACCATAATTTTTTTATTGCTCAACATTTTTCTTTTACTTTCATTCATTCAAAGAATATTGTCACTTAAACCTTATGCCCAAAGATTGATGATTACAATTTTCTGTTGAGTTTTAGCTGTGTTTTATTAAAATTTCACACTAAAATTTACCATAAAATAACCAATTTCATAAACAATATACTATACGTAATTAAAAGTGTGGAGAATTTTATGTTCTTTCACCATTATTTATCTAAAAATTAAATAAAAGATAATAAAATTTTATTTTTTCAGAAATAGTTTGTTCAACCGTAAGTGGATATCTTAATAGTTTACATCTTTTTCAAATAATAAAACTATCAAATGTGTAATCTAGAATCTATTTTATGTTTTCTTTTAAAAATAATTTTGTGTGTATAAAAAGTAAGAGTAATTTAACACTTTCTTAATTCCTTTATTTAAAACATTTCATAATAACAATATGTATTAATACATATAGTGAATAAATTGTTCATATTTTGAACTATATTAAAAGAATAGGATATTTTTAGTGATTAAAAAATCTCAACTTCTGAAAAAGCAGAGATCGTAGGTTAAATTTTTATTTGAATTAATTAGACAGAAATATAAATTCATACATTAACTTTCAGGAACAAAAATCTCATGTTTTTCCAAACCTAGAATTTTAAAATTAAAAAATTATAGAATAATTGTATACATTGCTTAGAAATTTAAATTTTGAGAAAACAGGAGTTAAGAGCGTTTTTAAGAAGCATCAATATATATTGCTAATTTTAATACTTTCATCTTAGACATAAAGCATCTTAAATTCTAACATAAATTATATATATTTGGCAATTTATAACGAATAAATATTTTTCACTTGGCACATTTTCATTACAAATGTATAAATACTGTGCCATTTTCAAATTATTTTTGAATTTAAATTTTTTTTTAATTTAAGCAAAAACCTGCACCAAGAGAGAAGAATCTCTATCTGTGTAATTTTAAATAATAAAAATTAAAGTAAATGGATTCTATATTATGATATTTAAATTAAGTGAATATTAATTTTTAAATATTTTATTTAATTAGCATTTATATTAAACTGCTGATTTCTTTAATCAGTAAAATTTATACCTCCTAACAAATTCCTTTTTATTTTCAGAAAATGTAATTACTCCACTTTTCTATATTTATTTCAGTTGCAGTATCACATGACATGTTTTCCATATGTATAATATATGTTTTTCTTTTATTCAATTGATTTTTTTAGGATTGCTTTATTTTGTTACAAAATAAATATAATAATCATGGTAATCCTCTCAATAAAATCAGCTTTATATTTTCAAATACAATACTGAAGATAAGAAAAAAATTGATTTTGCTAATGTGTGTAATTATAAACCTAAAACAATTATATCGAGAAATTTTAATAAATGATATTTCTTTCCAGGTCTCGCCTTTCAAGTATAGAAATTAATAGCACAAGTAAGAAATCATGTTCGTGCAAATAATTGTCTGGGTGCTTCTGTGCTATGCTGTGTCCAAAAATAGGGCCTCGACGTCGTTTCCGATCCCACCTGGTGGCCATCACCTGCTGCTACAGCATTCCCCCATTGCAGTGGCCCTGCCTCCCGTGGCGCGACGACAGATGGAGATGCTGCCGTCACCAACCTCAGAAAGGGAGCCAACCTGCTCCGAACTAAGGTCCATGTGGAGACATATGAGAAGGATGGGCAGGCAGATGGAGTTCACGAATGAGATACCCAAAATCCAGGATCCGTTCACAGCTAGTGCCATACGGTACAATGGGGGTCGCCGGCGGCCCAGCAAGTACCCAGATCCTAATCCTTACAGTGCGGCAAAGTCTTCCATCGCCAACAAAGAATCAGTCTTCCACAAGACGGACTCCTTCGTCCACAACAAAGGTCAATTTGGGGGCGTTGTCAAAGACCAGAATGAGGTTCTCTATCCAGTTCCGAACAGAATAATGAATACGAATCAGGATTCATTAGGATTCCACGAGTTTGATGGCTACCAGGATACTATGATTCCTTCATCTGGACCGAGAAGAGTGCCTGGTAGGTTCTCGGACAGTTCTCTTCCCGAAGAGTCCCTGGGAGTATATGGAACTGTAGTACATACTCCAGAAGAGAGGGCAAGATTTAGGGCACGAACAAGAAGACCACCCGATTATTCATTTAACAGGTGATTTAATTACTGTTGCATCAACAGAATATCAATGCTAGATTTTACATTCTTTATATGTTTGCTAAGTGCCATAAAGATTTTTCATACAATTTTTTTTAATATAAAGTTATGTGAAGAATTATATACACACATATAAAATAATTTTTTAATATTTCCATGAAATTTAGATACACTTGTTTTGCAGGATCAAAGGTTTTGTTAATTGTTTATCAAGAAAAGTTAAAAATAATGTATGATCGAAATTGAAGCAAAATATTTTTCAAGAAAATTTATAAAAACACATTATAATAAATCATTTAATTTTATCTCAACTTAATATATTTTTATGTTTTGAAACTTATACCTTTGAAATAAATTTGATAATTTGAGTAATAATTCTTTCAAACTAAAAGGAGCCTCTTTTACTAGTTAACATGACTCTCTGCAGTCATGTTAACTAGTAAAATAGAATTTGTTTTTATAGAATTTAATGGAAATAATTCTCCGAAAAAGAGTTTTTGAAAAGAGTTTTCCCGTATTTATAACAATTAAAATTTCAGAGATATTTATAAATTGAAACTATTAGAAAATTTTGCAAAATATCATGTATAATTGTTTCAAATTGTATAAGCAAAATATTTTTTTGAAATGTAAACAAAGATTCAAATTGAAAAAACTGAATTTTGCTGCAGATAAATATAATAATTGCACAAATGTGTGTGAGGGAAAAATTTTCAAAACTTTAAAATTCTATTCAATATTTCTCACTTTTTTAAATTTATCTTCACACTTTAACTAGTGTCATATGATTACTGCAACAAACTATTTTGATATATTTTTGTATTCCAAAAACTAAATGTTTAAAGGTGAGCTAAATGGAAACTTTATTTGATTATAAAACATTCTTAATTTATTCTTATGAAAGAATCAAGAATTATCAGTCTATTTACACTTAGATTTCAATGTTTTGTCAGATACCAATGAAAAAATCTTAGAAAGAACGAAGTAAACTTTAAACAAACAACGAAATAAATAAGTCTTAAATTATAGGGTGAAAAAAATTGTTTACTGAAAAAAGCAAGATTACCCTAAAACATTTTACTAAAAACATGATAAATTTAATTAATTCTTGAAACATTTAAATAAAAAATAAAATTAGGAAAATAAAAAATTAGAATCTGGCAACTGTAAAATGTCGTTTGCAGAAGAATTTTAGAATGAAGAAAACTTTTTAAATAATTTTTAAAGCTAAAAGGCGTAATGCAAACACATAAGGGCATATTAATGTAACTTTAACAATGAAAGTAAGTGTTTTAAAATTGTTAATTTAAATTTGTTAAATAAGAATATCCCATCCTATGGTATTTTTTATGCTTCGAACACAGATGAAATATGACAATAATTTGATTAAGATCTGGAAAAATTATAAATTTTCAATGATTATTTTAAGTAAAAGCATAGAGAATATGAGAAGATATTAATTAATTTTAGCCTCTTATGTATAATAGCTTTTAGGAAATAAGTGCTAAAAATTGTTTTCCAAAAAGGCTTGAAAAATATTAAAAAATTAGGTGAAATCCATTAACAAGTAGGTATAAGTGAATGAGAGAAATCAATATGATAGATTAATATTTCCTATTCGTTTAATTTAGATTAAAATGTATTTATTAATAGGAATTTTATAATTTAAATCTTATATAGAAAAATTCTTGTTCTGAATTTGATGCATATTCTTTTAGTTTTAAGGAATTTATTTGAAGTACTAAACATTTTGCAAGGGCTTTTATTAAAAATAAGTGGGAATAATTTAAACGTGAATGTAGAAAACTTTAAAATTATATATTTTCTTATAATCTTTAGAATTATAATGAATGAATTTTTTAGAATTATAATGAATGAAATAGAATTTTAAAATTTTATATCAGTGAGTTGATTTATTATAATTTTAATGAATTATTTGTTTATTTATTTAAGTAAATTCTAAAAAGAATATTAAATTAAAAGTTATTTTTTCCTTGAAAACTAAAAATCATTATGTAAAATCCCTAATCAACATTACTTTCACGCAAAATCAAAGATCTGCCTTCCGTTTATTAATTGACCAAGGCCTTTTTTTCCTAAACAAAACAACTAGACTCCTTGAGGTTGGAAAATAATCGGGATTTTTTATACTGACCTACTTTTAAATTTTTATTAAATTCATCATATTAAATTCGTTTAGAGGCTATGTTTAAAAGTGTCACCCTAATCTTAAAAGAACTGCTCTTTACAACACTCTTATATCTCGGAAAGGTATAATGAACTTCTATTTTTAATTTTATAACTTTGCTTCACAAACGATGTTCTCTACAAGTTTAGTAAAATATTAACATCCTAAAAAGAGTTTCTTAAAATTCTGCCAAAGTTTGCTGTTCAAATGAGCTCAGATCCAATGATTATGACACTTTGCTCATCAAACTAGTAGACACTTTGAGGTGAATAGAATTTTCCTACAACTCTCACAATGACAGAAGCTTGAATTTCTCTTTCGTTGTCATTTGGGGACAAAGCATTGTTACAAATCGTGGAGCCTTATATTACATTTGAAATGCAGCATATTCTGAAATAGTTCGTTATTTTGCTCTGTCGATTTAAATGACAGAAAAATGTCAAAATTATTCATATAGAAGTTTCATAATTCTCTGTCTTATTACAAAAGCACTGGATTTAAGTGGAAATATGATATAAAATTTATCACTTAATTATAGCAAAAATCAATTTATTGATTCACTGTTTACCATAAATTAAAGAAAATCTCATAAATATAACGCAAAACGTTAAACGTGGAATTTAATGAAACTTATATACATCATACAACTCAAAGGAAGGTTCAAAATAGCATTAGATAATTATGGTATTTTAAAAATTAGCATATATATATATATATTGAACAAAAATTGGAGATGTTAGTTTTGTATAAGAAACTTACATCTCCAATTCCTTTAATATGGAGTATGTGAAAGAAGTGAGAGCCATTGCTCTTCCAAAGCAGTTGAAGGAATATCTAGGGTTCTTGGAGAGAGATTGAGAACGTCATTTTAGATCGTCTCAAGCATGATGATTGGGTTAAGGTCCAGTGATAGAGTTGGTCACAACATGCGCTCTATTGTTTTCTGCTCAATATAAGCATCCAACATGTGAGCCCTGTGTTGTCTCGCATTATCATCCTGTAGCACGAAAACATCACCTATTACTCCGGCATAACGGCGCACATCCTGAATTAGGTGTGAACATTCATAGTTCCACGGGAAAAGACATGGAAATCTGTGCGTCAAGCAAAAGAGATACTACCCCTAACGCAGACACTGCCTAATCCGTATGTATCACTTTCATAGATGTTTGATGGAAGAAAACAAGTTCTGCGTTTTCTCCAAACGAAAATGTGCTTACTATAACTTTCGAGGCTAAACCTGGACTCATTCGTAAAGACAACAGTCCTTCATTTATCACGTATCTAATAGACATATTGATATGACATTGCAAACGTTCTAGCCTATGGCGGTACGTGAACGAAACGCAAATGACTGGTCGCCTCGCATAAAAACCGCGTTTTTGAATCCTTCGTTGCACGGTTAATCTGGATATCAACCATCCGGAGTTTGCTACGAGAGAATTCAGGCGGAGTCGGGGTTCTATTCCTTCACACGCATAATGACAAATAGTGGTTATCGGCACTCTTGGTAACGCGAGACCGTCCTTGGCTGAACCTCCTGGATGCCGAATCCATGGTTAGAAATTGTTGCCAAAGTCTATGAATCAGAAACGGAATCACATTCAGCCATCTAGCCACTTCTATCTGATTTTGCCTTGCCTCTAGTCTCCCAAAAGCTCACCATCGAAATTGTTCAGTGAAATGTTTCCTGAAGTCGCTATATCAGATTTTAAATTTCAGATATGCAGCTACAACTGCCACCTTGCTCTGGACATCTATTTTTATATTCATCGCAAATAATGCATTCTGACAACAGCATCACTATTTTGCATAATGTGTGTGTTTGTCATATTATTCATATCCTCTTATTTACTAAAATATTCAAAATTTCTTTGAGATTGACTATTTTTGTTATTTCTCCTGAAGTTTTAGTAACAGAGTATTTTTTGTATTTGAAAATAATATTTTTTGGTAAAATAGGCTACATTTTGAAGTACTGATATGACTTTTTAAGATTATAATTTCACATGTTTCTGCTAAGTACGGATTAGTTAAGTACTAATGGGAATGGGAAGGATTAATTAACTGTCACTATATATGAAAGAAAATTGTATCATTTTTAAAAACACAATTAAAATTGAAAATCGGTTTTAAATTATTAGAAAAATATGACCATGGTCAAATCCTCTTTTCTCCGTTTAATATGCTCCATACATGATTCTTCCACTAGATCCTTGCACAGTACGATTAAGGCAAGATGTGTACTTGGCTTCATGGGATTCACATCAAATTTCAAATATTCCATCAGCGTAAAGTAAGGTTTATGTTGACTCATTCAGTTACATTAATTGTGTCCAATCATCAGATGTCCAGTGTTTTCTTTTTCTGCAAATGAAATTTTTCATTTTCGGGCATAAATAAGTGGCTTTCTCACAGGCAGTCGATTGTGCATTCCTATCCTCTGCAGTTCTTTGCTCATGGTTCAAGTTGAAATCTGTTGAGAAGAACCTTGGTTGACGATTTTTATCATCTAAAGCACATTAGAGTTAGTGCCCATTTGCACAATTAGCGAAACTGACTTCGATCATACACTTTGAAATCTGAAGGAACAGTAATTATGAATCTTGACGAGGATTTTGAGTTTTGATTTCAATTTTTGAATATCATTGATGTAGCTACTTTTGAGAACCTATTGAGATTTTTTGTCTTTGAAATCAAATCTCTTGCTAAATAGACTATAACATTAAATCTTTACTCACAAATAAAGAAATAGTTGTCCTCTTTCCCTTTTATTCCATCATGAGAAGACTCTTGCACTTTACTATGCAAGCATTTTAACGAGGTATAACCGACATCATAAAAAATTTGAATACTTTAACCAAAGTAAAAATCTTAGAAGTTTCTAATTCTTTGACTAATGTGTGTAAGCAAGAGAGAAAGGTTAATTATATCTTCATTGTATTTTAAAAAATTCCACTTATGAATTTGTACTCTAAGCATTACAAATAAAAAATTAACTTCCAGATGAAGTTATTTTCAATATGCTTCAATTTAATATAATTGAATGGAGCTTTGATTGCTTTTGGAGAATTAATGAAGCTTGCTTATTAATTATGCTTATATTCATGATGTCATTTCCTCATGAATGGTTTATATTTATTAATCTCTAAGAGCAATAAACTTTAAATTCTCTTGCATATTCTAAGATTAATAAGGGCGAAATACTGTTCTTTAAATGTATGTTGATTGTTTATTGTTTAACAATTAATTAAAGAAATTTAAAGACATAACAAATTATTTAAAAAAAAATGAAGGAATTTCTAGTAACAAGCAAAATTCATTTAAATTTCTAATTTTTCTTTATAATAAACCTAAGTTATATGATGTACTTTATAATTTTATATCTGTAAAATTATGTATTGAGATATATTATTTTACAGGCACAATATATATATACAGGCACAATATATATATATATATATATATATATATATATATTACTTTAGCACTTTAAGAAGTAATATTATAAATTAAAATAAGTTATATTGATTATAGATCTAACAAACAATAGCCTTAAATGGTGAATGGAACTTGATTACATATGTGGCACTATTGAATACATATTTTTCTGTCTCTATTAATATAAAATGGTATAGAATTGAAAAGCAAAGGCATATTATTCATTAATTTTTAAAACTGATAAAATTGTGCATAATTAATTAACTTGTAATTATATTTATGGCAGTGTAACCTGCTATCAATATCATTATAATATGCATCCTTTCACAAAAAATTTAAATGTACACCATTTAAATTTAAAATTAATTGCTTAAATAAAATTTTTTAATTTGAAATTAATTTTTTTACTTAGTAAAAGTATATTTTATAAAATTCTAATTAAAATTTTATATTTATTATTAATTTTTCAAAATAATTTCGTCAGTTTTAAAGATCTTGTTTTTTGATAAATCAGTTTTGAAGGCAAGCATAAGATAATGTGTAATTATCTTGTTTTAATATATATATATATATATATATATATATATATATATATATATATATATTATAGTAATAAAATTATAATTTCATAGGTACTGCTTTAGGTAAAGACTAATTTAAAATTAATCAAAAATAAAAATTGAATTTTTTAATAAATACCTTACCATCAATTTATCAAATAATAATTATAAATATTTGTTTTTATATAAACTTATTTATGAATAGAGTATGTGCTATTTCACAATATATTGTTCATTACATGGCTTTCATATTAAATGGAAATGTTAATTCAATCAGTTGTGTGCGCATGAGTCTCTATATTCTCTTTGCCTTAATCAGCTTATAAATCACATTGAAGGCTGATCGGTATTGAATTACTAATAAGCTTGACTATGCTTTAGGTTTTACCTTGTTAAATGGTAATAAAATAATAGATGAATTAATTGTTATAATCTCTTAGAATGTTTATTTTACATTCGTTATAAAGCTAAATATATATTAAATATTTTCTAACATTTTAAAATTTTCTTGTATAGGACAATAAAATAAATTTAATTATTCATAAAAATTACAATTAATAATTTAATTTCATGCTAATAAATGGAAATCAGAAATTCAAGTTAATAACTATTCTTTGAACAAGTTGGTTGTTGTTGGTATATTTTACGTCGGTACATTATCACCCTCATACATGCAAACATGCTTTTATAGACGGAATTGCTTTACAGACATGCATACCTTAGAGTCCTATTCCAAAACTATGGTCTGTTTTGGCATAATAAAAACGCTGGTGAGAAAGGTTTTCATTGACAGAAATATGTAATTACTTATCTATTTAACTTTTCCACATAATTGTCATTCACACCTATAAATGTTCTGTAACATTGAATCAGCTTCTTTAACCACTCGGCATAGAAGTCTGCCTCCTGCGCTTATATTGAATGAACTGAAATGGCGCAAATGCTTTGACTGATTTTTTGAGTCGGTTTTTGTGTATGCTATCCAATTCACGTCTCGCGTAACAATGAGCGATAACAAACCATCTTCATCAAGTCTATAGAATCCATGCATTCGTTATTCCTTATGATAATCGGCCACCGATTTTGGCACTCACGTCGTACAAAGTCTTCGATCTCTAAACTCATCACAAAACCAACTTGCTCGAACCTCTTCATTCAGTCCTGTATAAGGAGGTTCGAGTAACATTTGGGGATTCCTTTTCCATCCTACTAATTGTCAAACGTAGATCGCTTCGAAGCTTTTGGCTCACTTGATCAACGATGTCGTCAGTTCGAAAACTGCACCTACCTCTCCACTGTTTATCATACACATTCATGCGGTCATTTTGAAATTTTCAACACCAGTGTAGAATTTGTTTGTCATTCATTATATTTGGCCCTTACACTAAATATAACTGATGATGGGGGTACGCTGCTGACGATCCTTTTAACACCTAAAATCTAATAGCAACGCATACTTCATAAGCGGCAGGAACCTTGATTCTCAAGGTCATTTCAATTTGTTCTCATCCACAGGCAGGCGATTACTGCGGCACACCGAAATTCCTGTATGTTTCCCGTAAGTTGGTAGATAGTGCTGCTGGTATAATTTTATTCAAACTTATTAATTGTTACATATTGTTCACCTACCTCAGTTCTGAAAGAAGCCTCGTTTTTTACTTCTGGGTCAGATTTCTTTCTTTATAAAAATAATGATCAAATGCTTTATCTTTCCCATAAGCACCTGTTTACGTACTTACATAGATATTTTCTCAGATTCTTCTCTAGTACTCTTGATATATATATATATATACATACTATCTACCAATAAGTATTTAGACACTTATTGGTAGACATATGCAAATGACGATATCAGTGGTCCTGAGGTACGTCATGGCCTCCGCCGGTATATATCGTGTAGGAAACAGCATTGGCATTAGTCGCATGCAAGATGCCGCGCAGTTCGGAGCTCTCTGATTTTGAGACAGGTATAATTATCGGGTTTCACAAATGTGGCCGATCCTTAATGGACATATCTTCGATCTGGAGTACCCAAAATCAACAATGGCCTATGTGATTAAGAAGTGGAAGGTAAGTGGTGATTATTGGAATGTACCCCGAGTCGGCAGACCAATGAAACTGGGAGATAGAGACCAACGAGTGCTGTCCAGAGAAGAACCGCACCCAACCAATGACCCTCATCCATGAGGAGTTTCAATAGGCATCCAGGAGTATTGTTTCAATGAATACCATACATAAGGAAGCACATCTGCTCGGTTTTCATATTCGTGGTGATGCCCATAAGCCTTTGATCACAAAGTCCAACTACGCTGCTCGGTTAATTTGGTACAAATAACATTGAAATTGGACGGTAGATCAGTAGAAACGGCTTCTTTGAAGCGATGAATCAAGGCTCACCTTTTACCATTCGGATGGCAAGGTCTGGGCCTGGCGTCTTTTGGAGAATGTCTCCTGCCAGAATGCATTGCGCCAACAGTCAAGTTCGGCGGAGGTGGAATTATGGTCTGTGGGTGTTTCTTATGGTATGGACAGGAACCTTTGGTCCCCATTTATGATAACCTCAACGCCGATGCCAACTGCACCATTTGGATGACAATGTGCTTCCTACGTTGTGACAGTTTTACAGGTTGGACCCCCGTTATTTTCAGGACGACAATGCCATTTGCCATGTTTCAAGGTTAACCAATGCTTGGTATGGTGCCAAAAAATTACATCGAATGAACTGGCCTGCTCAGATCCCAGACCTTAACCCTATCGAGAACCTCTGGGACGAGTTGTATCACCGAATTAAGGGTCGCATTACCCATCCAAAACCGGTGAAGGAACTTGTATGTCTACTCCAAGCCGAGTAGAAGACAATACCACAAGCTGTAAAACAAAGACTTGTGGAAAGTATGGGAAAGTATGACCTGGAAGGGTTACGCTGTAATTGCTTCTCGTGGAGGCTCTACCAACAATTAATTTTCAATAAAGTTTGTTTTTCTTTTCTATCACATGTGCCCAAATACTTATTGATAGGCAGTGTATTATATATATATATATATATATATATATATATATATATATATATATTTGTATTATATTGAGTTGTATAAAACAGTATTAGAGGTTTAAAAGAATACTTTAAAATACATGGATATATATTGCTATTCGAATGAAATTTCAGCATTTGTGATTATATTTTAGAAACATTTGTGAAAGGTGAAACTATTCTGTTGTATTAAATTATCAAAATAATACTCTTTATCAAATTGTATTATGATTTTATAAGTATAATTAGTTAAAATTATTAGTTTATTCATTAAGGATAAAAACAGAAAATAAATTATTGATGCTTAATTTTAATTACTTTTCAAAACATTAAATTTTCAAAATTAAAGTAATATATTTAGGGAGAGTTTGTTTATTATTTGTATTTTCTTGAATATTATATTTGAAGTTTTTATTGTTTAAATATTTAAATTTGGAAATATGTACATTAGAATAATACATTTTGTTCCTGAAATCTAAAATTTAAAAAATTTAAAAGCAAGTTTAAGCAAGAACTTTTTAAAATGAGAAGTAGCAACTTATTATAAAATATGCAAACTTTGTTTAGTTGAACCAAATTGCAAATGATCATAAAAATAAAAAATTAATTAATTCTTTACATGTATATACAATTCTTAAAAAAAAATTCTTTTAATTTCCTTGCAAAGCGAACGCTTGACCCAGGAGTAAAAATAGCAAAAAATGGATTCGCATTAATAAAACTAAGAGGATTTAAATTAATAAGCTTTTAAAATACACAATAATTACCACGAGATATTTTACTTCTTGCTTCATGATACAATTTTTTTTCTGTAAAGTTAAAATTAAATAATTGATAACCATTCCCAACAAATTCAAAATAATATTTTAATTAATGTTTGTGTTATGATTTGTGGTGCAATAAATGTATTATCTGAGATTACTCGGCATGATATATTATTTGTTTATTTTTTTATTTTTAATTCATTAATAGTAAGATCAATGCTTTATCATTTTGAAGAAATTGTTACTAATCAAGATAAAATCACTCTTTTCCTGAATTTGATATGATTTCTTTTTCTCAAATTTTTGAATAACTATTATTAATTAGTATATTTTTACGAGATTATTAATATAAATATATTTCTCCTTTTGTCTTTAAAGAACTCTTATTATTTGATATTTTTATAATTTGTAAAAAAAATATGTTAAATGAATTGTTTTTTATTTCAGCAACTGTACCAATATATAAATTGATTAATTAAAGACCAAAAGATTATTTTTCCGCTCAATTCACAAAAATTGAAATATTAGTTCATTGAAAGAAATTGTGTATCATAATAAAAAAATATTTGTCTCATTCGCTATAAAGGCGTTTTAAATCAACTATCTGTCGTAAATACTTCATAATATTTTCTTGTTGAAAATAATCTCAAATATTAAAAATGTAATATAAAATATTAGATGTATTAGAAACTTTTGAAGGAAAAATCTTAATATATGAATCCAATATTTTCAGAAATGGAATGAAAGTTTATGAATAAATGGTGAATATTTCTGATGTAGTAAGAGTAAAAATTCAGATTTTTGAACCAGATACTCAAAAATGAATAAAACAATTTTCACAAAATTGAAAGAATAGATGACATATTTCAAAAAAAATATTAATATCAAAAGTACCATTTTTAAATTAAAGTTAAGAACATTTAACATTAAATCAGTGAAAAAGTTATTAGCTTGTATTTCCTTTCAATATATATTTTATTTATAAACTGCCAATAAATATATAATTTTTCAAAACTTCAGTCAACATTAATTTTTATATATAATCTTATTTAAAATTAATTAAAATATTTTTCAAAGGAATATTATTTGGAAAATAAAATTTTAAAAATATCGCATTAGTTATGAAAACTGAACTCGTTCTTTTTAAAGTAAAAATAATAATTTTAAAGAAAAAACATTCATCTTTCTAGATTTTGCAGATTGGTAGTGATTTCTTTACCTAATATCCCAAATTTAAAAAAGGAAATAATTTGACTATGTCGTAAACTTATAATCACACAAAAAACTTCAATATCTCAACAGTGAATCTACGTTAAAAGTTAAGAATTATAAAGTAAAAATGAAGGTTTCAACATTAGGATTCAGCAACTGAAACCTTCAAACAAACGTTGATCTCCAAAAGAAAATGAAATTAAATATTTAATCAAATTATCTTTAACTTATTTACCATTAATTAAATAATATTCATAAAAATATTTGCCGTTGAATATTAAAGAATCATCCTAAAATTCAATTTTTCAGAATGTACATTTCACCAATTTTGTTACAAAACTACTGCAATTTTCCTGTTCAAATTTTAAACTAAACATTGATGAAATAGCCAGTTGTTCAACAGGAAAGTTTAATTTAATATGAGCTAACTCGGAAAAATTTTAAAAGTTAATTATAATCAATATTTCATTATGTTTATAAAATTTGATTGATTCTTCATCAAATAAAATTGCTTCTTCATCATGTTTCTAAATTCAATTTGTAACACAATTCTTTGTAAAAATTATTGACCATTTTCTTCATTTTATTATTTAAAACACTGAATGGAGGGTAAAGATTTTTAAATTTGCTTTATGAATATAGAATTTTTTACAAGATTTGAGGAAATAGATCATTTAATCGTTCTATCATTTTATGTCTGTTACATATTATAATGAATATTTAAAATTTTATTACGCCTTAGATGACTTTTAAAGGATGCTGTGATTAAATTTATAATTAATATTAATATACTACGTAATATATATTCTTAGATACTTTATCGTGAGAAACTTTAAATAAAATAAAAGTTTCTCTAACCAAAATTGCTCTTAATATTTTTTGCAAATTGAAGTGATTTACAAACATAAAATTCTTAGATAAATAGAATAAAGTCAAGGAATAAAATATGTGATTTTTAACTTTAATTGTTTTTCTATTATTAGAAATTAATTAACAACCCCCATTCAAAAATTTAATGATATGGTTTTGACAATAAATGACCTTTACAGAATCTGATTAATTCTATACAATTAAGAAACTTAAGTACTTACCTAAATTTAGTTTCAAAACCACATGTAAAACAAACGATTATTTTATGGAAATAATATTAATTTATTACGAAAAATAACTAAATAATCACAATTAAATTAATTTTATAATCATTTTATTTTTTATGATAAATTATAGATAAGACTTTCTGTAATTATAAACTAAGTAACAAATAAATTGGAAACAAAGCAAATATTATATGTTCAGATAAATTAAAGTAACAAAGTTGATTAAACCAGAAAGAAATTAATAAAAACAAAATTAATAAATTTAAGATGTTCATTCCCATAATTGAGTGTATAATTAAAATTGATATTAAAATTGAGAGTATATCTCACAATTGGTATTATAATATTAAGTACATAATTCTTTCTATATTCAATCTCAAAGTAACTAACTAAATTATTTGAAAAGCCAAGCAGCCCTTTCCTAAAGAAACATAAAATGGGAGTAGAAAAATCATGATTAACTTACCATTCAAGGTTGCTAGCGTCATTTCTATAGTCAAAAAGTAAGGATCTTATTTCGGTAGTAGGAAAAAACCTTAAACCTATCATCGTGCTTTGAGACTAATCTAGTAACACTGGTGTTCTTATTGGGTTTGCGAAACTTAATTTTGATATTTTAATATTCTCTTATAGGTTTGATACCAATACACATAGTAATCTTGTCACATGACCGTGGATTAAAAATATCATATTTTGGTTCGTTACAGAACTCTGATCATAAAACACATATCATATATAGGTCACGGTGCTTATACTAAGCAATCTCTAACCTTGTATTCTGTAGCTCCATTATTATCCAAAAGTAAAATAAAAACGCTAGTACAAAAAAATAAAAATTACTTTAATTCTTTCATTTATTCAGAAAATATAATTATGTATATATATAGAAAAAAATATATATGGGAGGTATTTACGCTTTATCGGGTATTCACAATTGAAGCAAAACATACATTACCAAATGTTTAAATATAATAAGAAAAAAATGTGTGTTTACTAAGCCTCTATATTTCTTTCTAAATCTTAAAGTTTGGCAACATTTTTTTCAAGGAATGGGATAATGTATAATTACCTATATATTGGTAATTATCTATATATAAGGATAAATTACCTATATATAGGGATAATTACCTATATATGCAGCTTGACACAAGATCTAACTTCAAGTAAATTGTGTGAAGGCATTATTTTAATGATATTATTGTGTATATAAATTTCCTCTCACCTCAGTTTCAGTTAATGTCCATTTCTGGAATGCATTTTATTAGTTATTAATAACAATGAATGATATTACTTGCTGTTGTTCACGTTCAGCGCTGCTGATTAAACAATCTTTAATCGTTATTTATAGTTAATTTAATTATATGTTTTGTTTTTGCTTTGAAATTATTCAATTCTATTTTTTAAATTTCTTTCATTATTAATTTAACTTTAATTTTTCTAAATATGCTTAACAATAGTGTATCATATTAGAGAGAAAACGTAAAGCATTTGTGTGCATATAAGTATGTATGTGTGTTTGCATATGTCTATATATAGTATTTATATGAATACCTGAGTGTACAAAACATATATAAATTAATATATGCATTTTATATGTCTCTGAAATTCCTCTTATATACTCTCTCATCAGTATTTAATAAAATAGATAAATGCAATACTACGAAATAATACTGGAAAAAAATGCTATTAAAAGGTCTATTTTCATATTACTCCACCTACGCTTTACTGAAAGGTAATTCTTAAGCACATGTCCTCTAGCCCAGTAAAAGTACAATATTTGTAGCATATCTCTTATAGAATATATTAGGAATTCCAAGATGTAGACCTGAGATCTGAATTATATTGCTCATCTTATTTCCACTTATTCTTACAAGAAAACTATTTCGCCAGCTTTCTTGGAAATGTGATGCCATATTTCTCCATAAATATTCATTTGGAATAAAATACGCCCATGAGATACCGTGCGCCTATAGAAATAGATACAGCGTTATAATCTCCGAAATGAGGCTGAGAAAATAAAATGCTCGAGTATAAAGTTACATGATATCACATAATGAGGCCATCTGCAGGAATTTATGACATTCTTCTTATTTAGGTATTTTAACTGCAGGTCTCCTAACATAAAATGACAATGTTAGAAGTAAATAAGTTATTATAAGTTTCCGCACAATAATGAACATTAGAGCAAATAGGTAAAGTATTTTAATCCAAAAACTTCCCTATCACTATATACGGTCAACTAAAATTTCATTTACATTTTTTTATTTTGGATAATAATGTGCGTTTTAAAAGGACTTTTTGTTTAAAAGTTAATTATATTTAAATACCACATAGCATATTATCATATTACAAACAATTACAGTTTTGGAAAATAAGTTACTCTTATTTTACTCATAACTTTGATTTAAATTTACAACTTTCTTTTTTTTATAAATAGTGATTAATAGTGATACAATTTTATATTTCATACAGTAATTTATGTTTATTAAAAGAGAATATTTTATTTGATAAAGGTGAAAAAAAATTAAATTAATTGCATGAAGAACAGAGAAAAATGCTCTATGTATAGAAAAGACGTAATTTTAACTAATAAAAAATTAATCAAGGCATTAAGAGTTTTTGCATAAAATGTATGTTATGCTAGTCAATAGTTAATGTTTTCATCAGGTGCGTGTTTTTGAATTCAGATTATCATCAAAGGTATATAGTTTAGTATACTTTTTCTTAACATCATAAGAGAAGATCCAGTGACTCAGCAGCTTCACATCGCTTCCTGTTTCGATAAAAAAAAAATTTGAAGCATTATTTGCCGCAGACAGTGATTTAGAGGGTAACCACATTCTCCTCACTGAGACTCTTGAGTTTCATGGGTTGAGATATATCCACGTTGTGATGTCCAAAATCTTTCTGTCAGTGTGGTGTGTAAGTGAGGAAGAGATAGTCTACTCAGACGTGATCTGGTCACCTGACCCTGGTCTAAAACTACGAGGCTCTTGCATTCCAAACCCGTTTGCATTAAGATACAATACGGGACTCACTTGTACAGATATGAATATATTATTATTGGATATTTTCTTATCCTCGATTTTATGTAATGACCGGCACTTTAAGTCATTTTATAATGTGAGTGTACAAATTTTTAATTGATTATATTTTAGCTGTAACTTAAGTGATAAAAAAATCACTCTAAATTTGTACGAAAACGTGTTGATGTTTATCAAGCAAATGAAAAACAACAAAATCAGCCCAAACTATTCGAAGACTTAATAACAGAAATAAATGGCGATAAAAAAATATTTATATAAATGACACATGCGAAATAAGAAAGAAAATGTATTCAATGCGCACTTCAAAAATAATCAATTTCTTTCATTTAAACTTTAATAAGGAATATATTTGAAGTATTACATTTTATTTTTAAAATGCTTACAGCTCTGTTTTAAAAATAACAAAAAAGTAAAAAATCGATTCGTTTTGCTGGAATCTTCTTGGGATTAACGCTTTGGTAATGACGTGAGTGCAAATAAGATCCAAATGACGACCTAAAGCTATCACCTGTTCTGTGTGGCACAGAAGACTTGAAAAAATAATCCAAGATCTAAGCTAAATCTGATCACATTATCATGTTTTAAAATCATGACAAAATTTTGTAACAGATTGCAAGTTGATAACATCAAAATCAAATGTAATTATTTTTTTACACTTTTCACTGCAGATTCAATAACATAGGAACTTCAAAAATTTTTTAAGATTTCTTGATTTTATTTTAAAAATCATGAAACATTTAAGGCCCAAATAAATTAAAATTTACTATTAAATCCAATTTGGATGAATCTCATTGCTTAGTGCTGTAAGCTCGAGATAAAAGGATCCGTTCGATCGCCAATTTACATTTAATTACATTAATAATGTTACATTTAATTAAAAAATGGATTATATTCGAATATATTGGACGCATATTTTTTTCGCATTGCTTATGATTTTTGCTTATCTTGCATTAGCACATTTATCGCCCTTTTTTGTTTTCGCAAAAAAGAGAATCAAGTTAATATTTTACCAAATTTACTATAACTGTTTTCAAGAAAATATTTCTAGAAATTATGCATTTGTTTTTTTCTGAAAATACAGATTTTATATACTATGGCAGAGAATGTTTTAGTCATATTATATAAAATTCAAAAAGTTAATCTCACATAAAAGGTTTTTGCTAATTAGTTGTGGGAATTTAAAGTTAGACATACTAAATATATTATGCTCAATAAGTTAATTTTGATTTAAAAAGTTACTTTAGTCCATATCAAATGCTTATTAAAAATTAATTTAGAACATCTAATGCTTTAAATTCAGAATTCAAAGTGTTCATATTATGAAAACATTTCATATCAAAAATGCTTTAAATCTCGAAACTCGAAATTTTCTAAAGTCTGAAAACTCTCAAAATTTCATATTCATATTTGTAAATCTCTCAAGAAATTTTAAAATTACCACTTAGAAAAACTTTCTAATTCAAAAGCTTAAAGTTTTCCTCGCAATCCTCAAAATAATGGATGTAATTCTGCCAAATCTTCGTATCTTCAAGCCCCTAAGTGTTTCAAATCCTTTTTAAAAATCTCATAAGCTTATTTTGAAATTTATCTTAAGCTATAAAAATCCTTGGAAAAAATTCGAGATTTATGTTACTATACAAATTATTGTTATATTAGTTTCTATAAAAATTTGTTACTGTACAAATTATTTACTATATAATAACTTGTTACAAGACAAATTATTTAGTTTACATTTAATTTACTTAAATATTACATTTTACAAACTATTCTTTCTTGTTTTTCTTATATTTATTCGTTCTCTTCTTTTGAGCACTCATACCAAAAATAATCTCCATTTAGAAATTTTCAAAAAAAAAAAATTAACTTTTTATGCAAAAAAATGTATAATTCAACTCTTTAAAACCAAGTTATAATGAGTCCGAC